>JACXSJ010001867.1:0-66638 GCA_014851325.1 Pentalonia nigronervosa | reverse complement strand
AAACAATTTAAGCCTACGGACAATCTTAAACCTGAAGGTGATTTTGAACGTCCAGTTTATGAAAAATTCAAGCCTAGCGAGCGTCCTGCCCCATTTAAACCAAATGATAATTTAAAACCTGAGGGAGAATTTGAAAAACGTACTCCTCAAGAAATTGGCCCTGGTGACCGTGCTCCAATAGTTAAACCTAAGGACAATTTGTATCCAGAAGGTGAATTTCAACGACCTAAACCTGATGAATTCCAACCATCTGAAAGGCCTCAGCAAATTAAGCCACAAGATAATTTGTTTCCTGAGGGGAGTTTCGAACGTCCCGAATATCCAGAGTATTCTCCATCTGAGAGACCAAAACAATTTCGACCAAATGATAATCTTAAGCCGGAAGGTGATTTTGATCGCCGGGTTCTCGAAAAATTTATACCTAGCGAGCGTCCTTTACCATTTAAACCTACCGATAATCTGAAATCTGAAGGAGAGTTTGAAAAGCGTGTTCATCAAGTAGTGGGTCCAGGTGATAGAGCTCCTATTGTAAAACCCAAGGATAATCTACACCCGGAAGGTGTATTAGACACATCATATGTTAAAAACATGACCGATGTAACTGTAGGTGAAAGAGCTGTTATTTACGTTCATGAAGATAATTTAAAGATGTCTGGTGAACATACTATTTTTAAGAAAGATGACTTTACGCATAAAACTGCTATTCGTTCTGAAATAGTTAAACATAAGGATAATCTGAAAGTTGAAGGTGAATTCATGGATAGTTTTAAACGAAATGACTATTCTTCCACTAAAGGGGAGCGGTCTGATATTATACACAGAGAAGACAATTTAAGAATTGAAGGGGAATTTATTGATATGCATTTAAGAAATGATTATAGTAAACATGTTGTGAATAGAGTATCTTCAATTGTGAAACATAAAGACAACCTCAAAATGGAAGGTGATTTCGAGAAACGTGAACAAGTGTCTTTTGTTTCTGCTGAAAGGCCGAATCAAATAAGGCATCCGGATAATTTAAGATTGGAGGGTGAATTTGAAAAACGTTTTACTCAATTAATTGGACCAGGTGACCGAGCTCCTATTGTTAAACCCAAAGATAATCTCAAACCTGAAGGGGAATTCGATAGACCGTCTTCAAATAAATATAGACCAGGTGAACGACCAAAACAAATTAGACATCCAGATAACTTAAAACCTGAAGGTGAATTTGATAGACCATCTTCAGGTAATTATAAACCTGGTGAACGACCAAAACAAATTCGACATCCAGATAATCTAAAACCAGAAGGCGATTTTGATAGACCATCTCCAGACAAATACACATCTGGCGAACGACCAAAACAAGTTAGACATCCAGATAACTTAAAACCTGAAGGTGAATTTGATAGACCATCTTCAGATAATTATAGACCTGGTGAACGACCAAAACAAATTCGACATCCAGATAATCTAAAACCAGAAGGCGATTTTGATAGACCATCTCCAGACAAATACACATCTGGCGAACGACCGAAACAAATTAGACATCCAGATAACTTAAAACCTGAAGGTGAATTTGATAGACCATCTTCAGATAATTATAGACCTGGTGAACGTCCAAAACAAATTCGACATCCAGATAATCTAAAACCAGAAGGTGACTTTGAAAAACGTATACATCAAACGATTGGTCCTGGTGATAGAGCGCCTATTGTGAAACCTAAAGATAATTTAAAACCAGAAGGTGCATTTGATAGACCTTCTCATCAAAAATATGGAATAGGTGAACGATCAAAACAAGTAAGGCATCCGGATAACTTAAAACCAGAAGGTGATTTTGAAAAACGAGTAGTACAAAAAGTAACTGTAGGAGAGCGGACTCTTGCTTATAAGCCTCAAGACAACCTACGAATGGAAGGAGAATTTGAAAAAAGAGATCGAACTTATACAGTTCGAAAAGTTGAGCAAGCTATAATCAGAAAACATAAGGATAATTTGAATGTTGAAGGAACCATGCATTTTACCAATAAAAATATACATTCCGATCAAAAGTCAATAAATACTGGATATTCTCAAAAAATAACTGAAAATAATCAAACTGTAGATGACCACACACAAATAAATCAAGTAGAAAAATCGCATTCCTCTTCAAATACTGAAAACTTTTCTACAGTACACAAACATCAGCAGAGCACTACAAATACTAGAAAGCATATTGAATCTCAAATTTCTTTGGGGAATTATGCTAAAGATACAAATACAAAGGAAAAAATTAGTGTCAAATACGGGCAGACACAATTTGAAGGAGAACTTAGACAATCAGCTGAATTACAAAACGTTGAAAATCGTGTTATTAAAAAATCATCTGATTCTACGTTCCAAAGAAGTTCAAAATCTGAAGAACATGTGGGAACAGTGGAAAGAAAAAAATGGGAGACTTCTCAAAAGAGAGATTATTTAAAAGGATCCGTAACAGATTTAAGCAGTACTAAAACTGCATCATCATTGAAGCAACAACTAAACCAGACGAATGATCAAAGAAATTTAGATAATACAACCCGTCAACATTCATCCAATCATTATAATTATATGTCTTTACAAAATGTCAGCAGTTCAAATCAAGGGCATAGACAAACAAGTGAACAACATATTTACACTTCACGACATTCTCAAGAACCCAGAGGACAGCTGAATCACGATAGACTACAAAATGATAACCTTGTTGACAGAGTACAAAACACACAACATGGGTACGGACAATTGAATAATAACGATAATCAAAATTATTCTTCGCAGTATAGAACTTTTCAAAATACTGATCAGTTTAGTCAAAAACATACCAATGAAACCAGTGGTCAAAATTATAGACAGAGCACTACTACTAGTAATTCTAAAAGCAGTGAACAAATTAGACGCCCTGAAAGTTTTATTATAAATCTGTCTAAAGATAAATTAACAAATAACCTAAATGCGTCATCTACAGAACAGCGTTCTAAACATTCAAATAATCAAACAAATAATGTTCTCAAGACAGAAGTAGGTAGACAATTTTTTGGTAGCGGAAATACCAACGAGAAAAACTCGATTAGCCGTGATTATTCGTCGGATTTGAGTTCAAGCAAGTCAGCTGTATCAAATGAACAGTTGAACAAAAACAACTGGTATGAAACCAGTAGCCAAAATAGGAATGAATATAACCGGGATCATTTTAAATCACGTTCATCACAACAAAAATCCGAACAATCTACAAATCGTTCACACGTAAGCGAAGTAAAAAGTTATTCCACTGCAACGTATAGAAAGTCTTTGCACAGCACTAGTTCTAATGTGTTGAACATCGACACGTCCATGATCGATCGAAAAACACATAGTGACCAATCTCATCACCGTAAATCCGTAATCAGTTCGAATACCGATTTGAGTAATTCGGTATTGCACCGCAAAGGAGACGTGACGCATATCGAAGCGCCTCATACTATTTCTTCCGCAGCTGCGGCCCAAAGGAAAAGCATCAATACGTTGGACTCGACATATATGGTATCGCCTCCAGACAATAGAAATAGTATAAGCGCAATGCATCGGCAAGACAGGGTGTCGAGGTCGTCTACAAACAGGTCACATATCAGTCTCGGCGATTCGTCAATGGAGTCCAGTACTAGTCATTACAGAAATGAATATAAACCAAGAGTGAGTGGCCCATGCCCTGTTCCGTTAATTGAAAGGAATCAAGCGCCTTTTAGACACACCCGAGATACAAAAACACATAAATTCTATAAATCAACCACATCGGACGGAGATCGTAAATAAATTATCTAGGTAAGCAAATTATGTTTATGTATTTTAATAAGATCGATAAAATAGTACGTCACTTACCCACTTAAATACTTGATAATAAATCGTACCTATTCGTATTATTTTTTTGTCCTCCCATGTATAAAATATATTTATCAATGTGGGAGGCTTCGTATTTTTTCCATTCATTGGCATTATTAATAAGCAATTGGAAAAATTTCTATTAAAGAGAATTTTCATATATGTAAATATTTTTATATTTTTTATGTAAAAAAAAAAATGTTTCTTTTATAATTGCTATTGCTTGAAATAATTTGTTATTCGCAATTTATTTTAATTTAATTGGAAATTCTATAATTCCATTACTTATCAGTTATCACATACTATACTTGATTGTCCTATTATATTTTCATCGATTTGCAATTATCTCGTACAACCAATATTTTGATATTATCAAATTTATTAATAAAAAAATATTAAGTATTGTACAATGGAATCATATTAATGTGAAATTGAAATGTTAATAATAAATTCATTTCTGGTGTAGTCAATAATAAAACTAGTTTATATTTTGTTTTAGAAAAGAAATGAAACGGACTCAGAACTAAATACTCGACATTTATAATTAAGAATAGCTTGAACTATGTTTTACTAATAAATATTTAATTTAAAAATTAAATCATATAAAATAATAAAACCATTTGATTGTTATTATATTAAAGAATTGTATCTGTTTGAACATTATAAATTATAAATTAATGATGAAATATTTTGTAAAATTCACGATGTTATTTTTTTGTCTAGAATTATCAGATAAAATTGCGAGAGAAAAATAAATGATAACGTATACTAAAATAAAAACAGGATGAATATTAAATTTTATAGTATTTTACAATTCTAAATGTACCAAACCAGTGAATAGATACGCCTACCGCAGGTTTCTACGAGAGTTACCTACATAAAAAAATATATATATATCAGTATTAAAAGTCGTGAATAAAAGTATATCTATTAATTTTCACAAGAGAAAATAAATGTATACACAATATATTCTGATAAATACTGTATTAATAGATGTAGTACAATTCACATTATCCGATTATTATCTGATATTTCTTTGACATAATAATGTCACGTAAATGTGTCCTGTCGATTTTTATTTTCTCACTATTATTTCAAGACAAAAAATAGGACATTGTTTTTGCAATAATTACTTATTAGTTATTATTATTTATAATAACCATTATATTAATTAAATCTAACATGAAGTCAACTACAAATTATTTGTTAAATTATATAAGCGCTTTAAATAACCATGTTTTATTCAAGACTAATACTTAAATTAAATATATATTTATATACTGTGATTTTGTTAATTTATTTTATGTATTGAAAATTGTATTTAATGAACTGTGATATCTACTAATGAATTTTACGAACTTGACAAATTCTCAAAAATGTATTGTATTATTTATATTACATAACTAAAGTATTTATTAAGGTACTACTTTATTATTCTTTAAATTATATTATTTATGTTATCTTTATCGTATTAATAAAATTATTTTCAGTTAAAAAATAAATAAACTTTACAGAATATGAAACTAACAAATACAAGCAATTTTTTTTCTATTGTTTGGAAGAAGTATAAATAAATGACAATTATTTTTTAATTGTATTTATTATTCAAGTGTTTTGTAACGAAGATGTACAATAAAACATTTACAAATATATTTTTTTACATGCATATAAAAAAACAATTCGAAAAAAATGACGAAATACAAAGTCAAAAATATTATTCGGACAAAAAACGCGTTCTATTTATAATAATTAAATAAATAAAAACAAAATCACCGACGCTTTTTAATAGTACCGAAAATTAATACAATTTATGTTCAATTTTAGACTTATCTAAAATACAATACACACTCAATATTATTTATATAATGTAGTAAATACGTGTATGTATGTATTTATATAATACATATATTATATACATATATAACATATATGGATGTGTGTGTGTGTGTGTGTGTGTGTGTGTGTGTGTGTGTGTGTGTGTGTGTGTGTTATAAATATTTAAATAATCTTAGTTAACATTCAACAAATTACACACTAATATCAGATGTACAGAGTGATGTAACCGTTTGTATTTTGTATAATAAAGAGCTTTCGGCGTCATTCGACATTCAACACGGTAAAAAAATACTTATATTTTTAGCTATAAAAACAAATTCAAATTTAAACTTGAAAAAACAGTTAAATCGTTGGTTGAAATCCAACTAACGACTAAGGGTTAATTAAATAAAAAAAATACATTAAAAGATTGTCTGTTACCAAAATATGCTTAAAGCACACTACGTCACTAAATCGAACTATTGCTTTCGTTATGAATAAATATAACATTAATATCCATAATTTTTCTGAATCAGATTTCAAATCATTGACTCCAAACAAAATTATGTTTACCAGTTGACAAGCTTTTGTCTAAAAATTATAATTTATGTAAGTCATAAAAAAAAATATATTTATAACTCTTAAATACTAGAAATACAATCTAAAATAATAATATTTAACAACACATTCTTACAGAAATTATGTAAACAAACAAAATTAGACATTACTATATAATTTTGTACAATATATTAAAAAAAAAATCTGTATGATATAAACTAGCTTTAGTTAAAATGCGTTTTTAATGAATATAAAAAAATAAAATTATATTTTCAACAATTTAACGATTGTATTTTTTACTAATGCATTGATATTTGATGCTTTATAATTTTAAGAGAGACGTCAATTAAGAATTTAAGACAAAGTGAATCTGTTATCCGTTTCAATTAATAGTTGTTTAAACTCATTATCACTCGCAAGTCATAACGAGCATAACCATCATACGGTTTTTATTTGTAAATAATATTTAGAAAATAAAATATAGTCATACATTTAAAAAAAAAAATTTTGATGAATTTTTCTCGTTCACTTAAGTGATTAGTTTTTATCAGCTAACTAGTAATTTTAAATACTCTTTTAAAACATAAACGATAAATCGAATTACACTTTTTTGAAGAGAATCAATAATCATAACAATATTAAATAGGTAATTTTTAAAATTGATATTTGTGTATAGCTAAATCATAAAGAATTTGTTTAATAACGTTGTTTAAGTCTTATGGCGATCATAAAATAATTTTTTTTTGTTTTGTCGGGTTTTATGAAATTATTAAAATATTGAAGAGAATCAATTAACGTTTATGCACTTACAATTTGTTAGATAATTACAGAAAACTTTAATAAATTACGAAATATTTAACTTATGAGTAAACTAACATCATTTTTGAAAACTATTTAAATAATCACTTGACAAACAAGATTATATTTTTAAAATATTTAAAATATTCATCCATCTACAAACTGTACAAAAAAGAGAAAAACGTCAAATTCACGCGTAAGGATTATTTTAAGTAAACACACACTTGCATTATTTTAAGTATTATAAACTTGTTTGTAACGGATTCACGATTTTTCACAAAAACAATATATATATATATATATTCGTATACTGATCTACATTTTATTTTTATTTTGGTAAATATTATTATTTCGTATAATATATTTTAAATTTAATAAAAAAAATTAATAATTTAGTTTTAATATTATAAAATCAAACAAACGTATACATTAAAGCCCCTAATAGCATGTATTATAATAAATGAATAATTATTTATTTATCTCACAAAACAATTGATTACAAAAAAGAAAATATTATTGATCTTAAAAAAAGATGAATAAATTGTCAATTGCATTAAATTATGCTTATTTGTTTTTTAAAAAAAATGAACGTATTTAAATCAAAGTTAATACTTCAAGAAATAAATATGGCTCAGTATGTAATTCGTTCAACAGTTTTATGTACACGATTAATTGGACATCAGTTCAAAGCAAACGATATTTTATCCTTATCTATTGTTATGCGTAGTGTCTATTAATATGAACGTTTTTATTATAGTAATACGATAACGATGAATGTGGTAGAAATTCAAATCTTTCACTCTTAACAATAAATTGTATTTTGATAAATTTACATAAAAATAACACGGTTTACAAATTATTTAAAACTGATTAAACGATGTTAAAAATTTGGCACAGTCTAATGTATGTATTTACAAAATCACTTTTAAAGATCGTTAAAAAACGTTAAAGCCAAAAAAGATATACGAATTTTTAAAATTTGGCATTTAAATAGAACGCCATAATTATTCGAAATTTTATTAAAATAATCAATTTATAATAAAATATTGATCGACAACTAATTTTTTTTAGAGATCGTTATAATATCTAATAAGTTAAAACACACGGGAAGTTATAGGGCAATGGAACACAATTTGGGGAAGACACATAGCTTAATATTCTACTTTGAAGATTTTGACATGGAAAACTTTTCTTTTTTTTTTTTTGAGTGGAAGACACAGTCTTGACATCTCAGAAAAAATTATTTTTAATTTGTGTAATTTTCACGTTGTTTAAAATAGTCAAAACATTATTTGAATCATTATTGAGTGGTTTTTAATAGTTGGAGGTAGATGTCCAATGCAAATAAAACCGTATAGTATGTATGGTAATATAATTAATAATCGCTAATTATTGAGAACACATCTATATTGCGATTAATTTATTATGACTTAAAGCCGATTGATATCAAAATTTAAGTTAAAATTGTACAGTCAATAGAGTTTTTATGTACACGTAGGTATATATCAAAACAAACCAAATATAGATACTCAATATGAGCAGTCAGGTTGAGTCCATCGTAAAAGATATCCTAATGAACACCGCGTTATTACTCATATTTTATTATATATATATATTATATTTTGTAGTTAAAATATTGATTTCATGTAGATCTTTCTTAACTGTGTCCTAGTACATTATATTGCCTGATTGTCTATAAGCTTAAGATTGTGTTTAAGTTAAATAACTTTTTAGTGACATCATTATATTATGAATTAAAAAATCAAAACATTTATTGAAAATTATTTATATAATAATATAATATAAATATATGTGTTTTTATTGCTCTTTGTTCAAAACATTAATGACATTAACATATTATACTGCGTTAGTAAAATCATAACGCGTCGTTTTATTTAGCATTCACTATATTTTAGAATTGTAGGTACGGTAATCATCCATTAGCCTACGTAATAGAATCGTTCTATTCTATATGAATTATATAGGTAGATACCCTTCAAATCTGCACGAGACATTATAATATAATATATTATATATTAACACGTGTGAACTCGGTAGAAGTGTACTCGAATGATTATTTGAACGTATGGTAAATCGTCGTCGATAAAACATATAAAAAATAATGATACAAATAACACGGTACATTAATGCAAATAGAGCGTTAGCAGAAACGTGTTGGGCGCGATTACGTTAAATCAATCGTGTCACGGATATTATAATACTATAATAGCCATGCTCCACTGATGTGGTGACGGCCAATAAACATTATAGACAAATACAATGTAAATATATTATATGCTATTTTTATTATGTTGAGCGAAACTTATCCGGTAACTTTAGTAATCCAAATACTAGAAGTAATTTTCCAGCAGTATTGGTTGTATGCGGGAATTTGGAAGCCATGTAAATTAGTTTGTGGGTTTCGTGCTGGCTGCACGGGCTCAGAAGAGCAGGAACGACACGCGGGTGCGGCGGCCATCCCCTTTGCTCCTCCGCCCCATCCCAAACTGTCACATGGATCCATCCGAGCCTGAGCCTCCACTCAGTTTGCCACCTTCACCTCCGGAACCAGCACCGCTACCGTCTTCGCCACGGTCGCCGAATCCACCGCTTCTGGCCGACAGACCTTGGAAGTCCAAGTTGTACTAAAAAGAATGGTTTTAATATTAAAATATGAGCACGGGTGATGAGTATATATGCATAAACTCTAGGTACAAGAGAACAACCGTATATCGAACGAAAAATGTGCGAAACATTTGATTATTGACTGTTTGGTTAAGGAAATAAATATAAAATAAAGTACAATATGCGTGGACGGGACATACAGTATTTTTACGCGTAAAATAAAATCGAACTTTAATTAATTCTCACAGTCAGTTTTTAATAATTTGCCTTCATATTATCGTATAAAATATTACGAGAATAACACTTACTTTAGTAGCACATACAAAACAGGTTGTGACTACTTTTGATATAACATTCATTAGAGTTTTAGTTTCGTTAATCACACTGTCGACTTTTGAAAATGTAGCAGATTTACCGACCGTAGGCATTTTTACAGTAAATTGCAACTGTTGTACGTATGTTGGAACTTGGTCTAACTGTTCTAAAAGTTCTTTTTTGTTTGCACCCATAGGAACCTAAAAACAAATGATTGATTATAAAATTAGATAATACGTTAACACAACGCTTGTACATTATGTAAACATATAATTCAGAACGATAATAAAAATAGTTCAATACCCAGAATATTCAATGCATGTAAAGTGAATAACATCGTAATAATAAACGTATTTTTTAAACGTATTAAAAAAAATAATTGCATAAGGTGGCCAAAAAATATTTGAAAAACGTTTTCATTTACATTTTTTACGGCTATATTTAAACTGGTTTTAAAGGCGTTGTTTTGTTATGAGGAGGTGCATTACGTAGTCCGTTTATCAACTGCAGCAGAACATTATTTACCTGATACGAAAACTGTCTGACCAATTTGTACAGCCTGTTAGCTTCTTCAGCCAAGTATTCCGCCTGCGTGAACAGATCTTGAGTAGTTCTCAGCGACGACCCGCCATCGCCCTTGGTGAACTCGTACATGCTTAACGCCATGCCAGACATGTTTTTCGCCCTGCGCACAATATCGTTGTCTTCGTGAGCTTTGGTCACATTGCCCCGCTCGTCCACGCTGGCGCCTTCCTCATTGGCTGTGTCGTCTTCCTCTCCGGCGCCCCACCGGTCCGCTTCCGTGTCCACTTCACTCGACGCCAATTTCATTTCCAGACCTGCTTTGGCGATTTGATCTTGTTCCTACGGGAGGGAGAAATAAAATAGAAAAACGGTAAATAAAAAAAAAAATCTCCTCGATGACAACCGTCTTAATTTGATGCCTTACCGATAGATCAAGTCTAACCGACTTCAGCGGTTTTGTCGTCGTGCCGTGTTTCTGTAAAAAATTGAATATTGTCAAAAAAAACTAAGTCTTTGAAATAAACATTACAAACACCAAAACCTGTAGGTCTTATGTCAACTTACGCCTGGCCTAGGGAGTGACATGTATGTTTGTTTTTCTGGTATTTGTTTTTCCATAATTTCTTTACACACTGTAGATACGTCTTGAGTCAAGGCTTGCCACATGTCCGCAAATACTAAAAACAAATTACATATAGGCACGTAAATATTTATGAAAAAAAAACTCCGATAAAAGCTTAAAAGTCAAGTATCAAACATATTAATGACGATGACCGACCCTCTAAATTTTCCTTTATGATTTTTGAACATGGATAGTGAGCTAATGCTTGAGCAGCAGTAACGATTTGTGGTGCGTACACTCGTAAATTTACTTCGGCGTGTTTCGCAGAGACCTGAAGTGCTTCTGCAGTCGCAATGTGCCTCAGTACTTTACAAATCTGAAATTAAAACACAATTTGTTTGTTAAAATGTATTATTGCTATTATTATTATATTTTTCTTTTTTTGACTTACTTCTCCGATTTGGTCTACGATTTCTACGAATTGATCGCCGTACTTGTTAAGACTGTCGACGTCTCCATCGGAAGCCGTGGTCTGTATGCACGTTACGAGGTCATATCCAGTCCTAATTATTAAAGGTAAGTCATGGGATTGTTCTTTACACGTCGCTATCAGCTGCAGTCTAAGTTCTTTGGTGGCGTCGAGGCACTGGTTTACGGCGACTTCCAGCGATTTTGTAGGCGAGTATTCGTCACACTGTTCCTAAAAAATATTCCAAACAAACAACGTTGTTTAAGATATTTATAAGAGTAATATCTGTATACCCTCGTATCGCAGCATCGCGGTTGTAAATGTATCCAATAAAATGGCAATTTTAAAATTAAATTAGAATTAGGACATTATAGATTTGAAATTTATACGACTTCGATCCAATTATTTATATTATTCATAGTACAGAGACTTTCATCCAATTACACATAAGAACAAAGTCAACGAATTATTACAATAGGGTTTCGTTGGAAAATCTAACTGGTGTGCATGAAACATAATTCGTTTAAATGATCGAAATTACTCAAGACATTGAGCATAATATTATATTATAAGTATATACAACTCGAAAAGCGCAGAACTGAAATAAATATGTACCCAGGTTTGAGATTATAAAACGTAAAGTTTATAAGTTTATAAGTTTTTTTTTATTACAGTGGCCATATTTTTAAATACATTTGAGATATTTTAAAAATTAAGTTGTTCACTAAATTAATTTATAGTTAAAATACACTGTATTTATTTTTTGTTATCTAAACTTGTTATCAAAACAAAAGTTAGTATTTGGTAAACGTATAGTTATGATATGACACATTGACACGACAGATATTTGTTCAAAATTTACGAAAACAGTTTTAATAGTTAAAAATATTGGCTAAATAAACCTAAAAATAATAGTAATAACACAAAATATATTTTAGTGTATGAACTATTACTAGGTTTCATTATTTTATAAAACATTATATACTACTAAAATTATCATGTACCATTTATAATATAATCAATATTATACCTATGCATCATAACCACTGTGATGTTTTGTTCAATAAAAACAAAACTTCAGACCATCATCTATCATATTTTTGACAGTATATTTAATGTAGAATTATACATTTTTGAAAATGTGTTTTATTTTTATGTAACAAACAAAAAACAAGAAAGTTTTTCATTCATTGAACTTTACTCTTCACCTTGATAACATGACATTTTTATTATTTCTGTACCCAAAATTTAACTTTAGCAGATTACGTTAAACTTTATTATAGGTAGTTTAGAAAGCTTTATTAATACAATAATTATAATGACCCGTTATTAAATTTGTAAGAAAATAATATCTAAATGTTTTATTACCAATTATTTAAGTAAATTATATTTCTATAAAGTAAAGTTCAGACTGCCAGTATAAAATAATTTATTGTTATTAAATTAGAATAGGCAACTTTAGACTTTATTATGTTCAGGTTTTTTTTTGTTTATTTAGGTTTAAAAAAGATCTGGTACAACTTATACAAGCAGTAATTTTTACAGATTTATATTTCAGATAGGGAGTTTTTTTTAAAACAAAGACTGGTAGATTTCAAAAAACCTTGAATTAACCCGGATTTCAACTAAAAAACAGATTGAATGGATCTTTGGAATCATTAGGATTCACTACACATTTATATGTTATATTTAATTTTCAACCAAGGCAATTATTACCAACCGCATGTATGATAATCGAATTTTAAAAATTATTTTCAGCAGAGTTCTGTGCCTCTGTTGGAACTTAAATTTCTCAATTTTTTGAGTACTGTAATTTCTCGTCACGTTATTGATATCAACTAACCTACCAATAAGCTCGAAAACGATCACTGTTACTCACATTTTTAATACACCGACGACAATTATAAGTCTTATGTGATTGGAAAATTACATAAACACAGAACGGATTTGTGGGGAGAACAAAATCATTCGCAATCAGCAAAATATTATTACGTATATTACATTGGTACAATTTATTTTATGCCAATATGAACTTTACGCGTGTGCGTAAGTATTTTCAACAGAGACAAAATATACTATTATAAGAAAACAGATGTAATATATTTTTATGTAGGTGCATCGTGTAGGTATGTGTGAATACAGCTATTATTTATATATTGTAGTTCATGCATATTGTATTTACAGACAGTGCCTTATCCAGTTCAATCGTTACGGTATTTTTTTTTTTCATTATTATTTGACCGAGTTCTGTGCACTGACGTATACGCACTACATAATAAATATAATAATATATCGATTTATTACTCTTCTAATATCGAATACAATATTCGTTGAGGAATTTTTTTTATTTTGTTTTGATTAATGAATTGAAATACTGTTTTAATCATTTAAAACGTTTAACAACCAAACATGATTTATTACTATTGTTATATTATTATCACCGTTGTGCATTTTCTCGTCATTGTTATTATCGTTTTACATTCTCTTGACTCAAACAAATGTCGATATCACGGTGGTGCGCCAATTGACGCACGCACATCTACTATTATAATACATATATTCATCATTATATACTTGTTGCCCGTACCGCATTGAATAAACATTTTAGTTCGGTGCACTCAAACAACACTCGACCCTTTCATTTTTTTCGCAGCCCCTCGTCGGTGTTTTAACCACGGTACCCATATTTACCACCAGATCATCGAGTAGGTTAGGTGACACACAGTGAATTAAAAAAACGATTACGATTTGGCGAAAATTCGACTTGGCACGAACAATGTTTCAACGATGCGAATTGCGGTATTGCGATACAAAGTAATAATTCTATAAAACAATAACTATAATACTAAAATATTTCAATATTTGCTGAAATGTGTTTTGTGTCATAATAAGATATTATAATGTGTTAATAAAAAGACTGTGCATTTTTTTAGCAGCTGGTCACACAGTATGTATGTCATAGTTGTTATTTATTTATGAGCTGGCTACAAATTAAACGTGACAAGATCATAGGACTAAAACATTAATTGTCAAAACCAAACGGGACACGTACAACTTTTTTATAGTTAATTTTTTTTTTTATAAGTAGGTAGGGGTTTCTAAATTTTAATTTTTGTATTTAAGACGCGACGGAGTTCATAGCAGCGTATTAAATACATAAATGTTCTTTTTTATATACGTATATTATTTTTGATACGAAACTATTACAATATATTATGAAATTTTTTATTATTTTAAGCCAAATTAATGCTATTTTTTTACTATTATTATTTCTTTAATTTTTATAGTCATACACAATATACAAACTAATCAACTATTATATCTGTGTATAAGATTCATATTCTTATTTAAAATTCTTTTTATGGGTATTATTTGCGAGTATTTATTACTGTTCATTATACGAATTATGAAAATAGGTTATTTTTATTCTATTACCATTTTCAGACAAAAACATAAAACAAATTTGAAGACTTGAATTAAAAAACTAAAATAAAATATTAAGAATATCATCATCTTTTTATTTTCATATTATATAGAAATGTGTAGGCATTAAAATTCAAAATAATATTATAATCGTTTAAAAAAAATGTTCTATATCAAAACCCACGCTTGAAACAAAAAATGTAAATTAATAAATATATTACCTAAACGATTTTCATTTCTTATAAATAGATCGTAAAAATAATGCTGTAATAATACTCTATTCGGTACGCGCCATACTATATAGGTGATTATATTATCATCAAAGCTGTGTAAAAATAGTATTTCGATTATCAAAATATTCGGTAAAATATCGAATTACAAATAACGACAATCAATTAAAACCATTTTAATTTATACAGTGTCAAGAGTTATTGACCAGTGGCAATGATAGAGTAGGTAGTTAAATTAGAATGCGTATAATGTTTATAGTTATGTTCATTCATTATTGATGTTTGCCTGAGTGGATGGATGGTTGTTTGTGTAGTAAGAAGTATGTCTAACCTACATAGGGATGATATACCGTGCATTTAATTGACCGGTGTCAGACAAACCAAACCAATCTTAAAATCCCTGTCTTAGTATTCTTGGTGTTATGCTATAATTAATTATATAATAAACATCTTCGTTGATTAAAATAGAAAAATTCAAAATTAATGTAAATAGTTAAATATACCTATCAAGTATATTTATTTATATACCTACAATTTAAAATAAATGAAAATGAAGTTAAACTTTCAAAAGTTAAAAAATACAACTTAACTCTAGTTTTTAACAAGACTTTTATGACTTATTTTAGAGGTTTTATATTATGATGTAATGAAGTAATAAAATATTTTGCTGTTGTATGATATATTTGGTACACAACGTATATACTATCTGATCCAAAACTTTATGAACAACCAATGTATCCTTTTAAAAAGTCAGTAAACTTTATCCTTAAAATAACTTTTGAAAAGATTTAAACTATATGAATAAATAACAGATATTATTTTATTTTAAAAGAGGGAGTTGCTTTTAAGAGCCACTTTCCATTAAAGATTGTTTATTATGCTTAAAAGGATTTATACAATTTTTCAATCCAAAATTTAAATATTAGTTTAATTATAGTTCAATTTATTAAAAATAACTAATATCATGCCAAATAATATAAATTTTAACATTATTAAATTATACCCGATGATTCGAAAATTTCGTATACGTACCTACAAGATATAAGCTAAAAAGAGTGTATCTACATATCTATTACCTAGTAAATTGTAGATACACAATTTGGCAATTAAATTTTGGATATCTAGAATTTTTTTTTAAAATTTTTAAAAATAGAAAATTTTAGATACATTTGTCTTCTTGTTGATTTTTAGTGTTTGGACATTACTAAGTTGATAACCCTTGGTAATTTATATTTCAAATTCTGTATAAATGTATACATTATGGACGTTTATGTAGCTATGTAGGTAGTAGCTAGGTACCTATATGTTTATGCATGCGTGAACAACATTTAAAAACCAAAAATGTATGTTGTATAAATGTATAATATATTTTTCAAAAGTTTAAAATCAAAATCAATTTTATTAAAATTTAAGTTTGAAACTTTAACTGTTAAATTAGTTAAATCATTTTACTTTATTCAAATAAAATTATCGATGTCAGTATAATATTATATTATATTATTGTATATAATAATGTATTATTATTAAAATTTGTAACTTGTAAGTAATAAATAACTACTTAAATTCACTAGTTATTTTTTTTTATACACTACAGAGTTTCTTCTTTGTCGTTTTAGTTCATATAAAGTATTTTTCTACTTGTATTTAAATTCAAATCACGTGAAAAGTTCTTTACATTTACACGAAATATACATATTTTGTGTTGACGTGACGCTCAAAGTGATTTGAAAAGTGTTGGTTAGCGTGTTTACATTGTCTATCTGAGACACTATATTATGTTTAATTTTATATTTTTTATGCGTTGTATACTACTTTTGTATTTTTTTAAAATAAAAATCAAATCTATTTAAATAAAACTTTTTAGTTAGGTACACAGCTAGACATGTAATAAACAACTCAGCCCTGAAAATTATGTTTTGTACATTTTGTTATGATAGTAATAATAGTGTAAATAAATAAAATAATTTGAATAAATGTCAACAGCCACTATAATATTGTGCCTAATTGCTTATGTTGACACCAAAGAACGATATTACGGGCGTCAACAGATATTATATAATCAATCGATGACAATATCAGGTTAATTAATATACACATATATAAAGGGTATACCTGTGTGACGTAAAAATATACCGGCCAGTGCCTGTTATTATATTCACGCACATACATTTGTAAAATATAATGATTATCATAATTAAGTAGGTAATATTAGTTGGTCGTAGTTTTACAAATCTCGTACGCGTGTGTTTTTTGTACACAAAATATCGTGTAATTTATTGTTGAGTTTTTTATTAATTATTATTTTTTATGTATTCGAGCTCTGCATTATAGCAAGCAATATATTCAAAAAGGGTAAAAATGCAATTTTTATTATTAATCATTATATATCGCGCTCTGCCTTATAATGAGCGTTTATTGTGAATTTTATTATTGTTGTATGATACGGTCTGCCTTATACGCTCTGCCACTTGGCAGTGGCCAATATATATATTTGATTTTTATTGTAAACAGGTGCACTGCATTAAAGCAAGTAACTCAAAGTTAGTGTGTAAATTATTGTGTCCTTTTTTATTATTGTAACCGTTACCAAAAACCTACCAAATTTTGATTTATATATATATATTATGGCTGATTATAACTAACGTATAACTGAATCTTTCGATTATTTTTTTTTTTTTTTGTTATGTATAATATAGGTAGCAGCTGGCCAACAGTGCACCGAACAATATATAAGTCAATTTTGTGATTATTTTTGTTATTTATATAATTTGTATTATTTAGTTGCTCCAAACGGGCCACTATTATTTATATAAATATATTTGATTGTGCCATCAGCATATAAGCTCGCACAATTGTGGATTTGTTATTTTTATTTGTTGGGCCAGGAAGGCCGTATTTAATTATATCTTATTAATATAAATTGTAAAGATATTTCAATCTAAAATATATATTCTACGCTATCTTGATAATTATCCTATTTATTATTATATTTGATTATATATATTATATAACTCGCACATATATTTACGGGTATACGGATAAACGCACCAAGCGAATTATTGGGTACCGGTCGCACGTATTAATATTGTACATGCTCGGCGCGAACAGCCTATATTTGGAATTTACGAACTAATGTATTATAGTTATAATGTGGCGTATATAGTAGAAGACCTGCACGGTCTAATAACGATTCTAGAAACTGTATGGACCATTTATTTAAATCATGTAGGTAATCATTGATATATGAAATATTGATAGATAGTACAACTGTACAAGTACCGAATAACAGAAACTCGGTGTATCTGAATTGCATGCCCAAAAAATGAACATAAATTGGAACGTTCGAATTGCATGCCATCTTTTAAGGAGGTCTGTCCGAATTGCATGCTACCTTTTACAGAGGTTTATCCAAATTGAATGTTGTGTATAATTTTACTTTAAAATAATTACTTTACTTTAATTTAACTTCATTTTTTTACTTTCAACTTTCCTAATTTTTCAAAAATCGAAAAATGAATTACTTAAAATTATTAAAAAATATTTATTAATTATTTGTATTTATTCATAAAAAATACATAAAGTTTATTTAGTCACAATTTCAATTAGTTGACTAGTTAGACTAGTTGAAAATATATTAGCACTTTGAGAGTAAAACTTGGTATTCACTTTGGAATGGAATGATTCACAAATATTGGTTGTACGCATTGTAGAATAATTAGAAAATTCAGCCCAAATAGATGGTGGAAATAAACTGTTAGCTATCACATGAGTTTCTAAGAATTAGTCATAAAATATAGGTATGTATTCGATCATCGTTGAATTGATTTGTTATGATTTTATATGTAAAATTGTCGTCTACATCATTTGGATTTAAGAATGACAGTCCAAAAAAAAAAAAATTTTAAAAATATTCAAATTTCTGTATTTTTTTAAATTTGTACATAAAACCTACTGATTGATTTTTTCTCCGCGTACTCTATCTTAAGTGAAAACGATATCCATTTCTTATTGCATTTGGAAAAATAACTTAAAGTGCAAAATTAATAGCTAGTTCAAGGTCAGCGTTAATTATTTTTGACGATAAATTTAAATTCAAATTCGGCAAGCAATTCAGCTCAGTCAAGCAGCCCAGAAACTATATTATAAACTATATTATATTACGTATATTGTAAAATGAGTACTGAAATTTGTAATCGTTATTTTCGCGAATCGTTCGTCCCATATAGATATATCATAAAATATTTTATTATATGTCTAATGTTCGTCAAAAGGCTGTATAGGTATCTATGAATACGTTTTAAATTCAACTCACTAGTCTAGCTCCGGCTCTGATTAACTGATCGAGATACGTTTTGACGCGATCACACAACGTCAATATATTTTCCCGGTGTTCATGTCTGGTGTACGCACTGTCGGTGAAATCTTGCGTACGTTCCATGATTACGTCCATGGTGCGCAATAGCGTTTCCTTCTCGCTCAACACGAGAGTCAGCCTGTGGACACACACACAGATACGTACATTATAATATTAGAAATACAATAGTATGTACATAAAATATATGAATATAATATGATTGTAAAGACACACAATTGTAAACAGCTCACGGCAATGGTAATCGGGGGGAGGGGGGGCAGGAGCGTGTTGTCGGCGGGTAGATCATCCGGACAAATTGTTTTTTAATGAGCCCCGCAGCTACACAATTTAATAATATATACACGACACCTCGAAATGACGATATAGTGTTTGAAAGTCTCCATTTTACGCGAGCGGCGGATTTACACGAACAAAAAAAACGCGTCCCGTGCATTCAAACTGACAAGAATGAATATTATCAAAATGCATTGGCTACCACCGCGTAGTAATTTGAAATATTTGAATACAATATTTCATAAGAATATAGTAATATATTTTATTGCTGTGTCGCGTTATTCCGGTGAAACATTTTGGGTACGTACTACAATTAGTTATCCATACCTACCTATTACTAGTCTCATGTATGCGGATATGTTTTCGGCAAGCGAGCACCATATAATGGATATTTCATCAAAGGGCCGTGCTCTATAATACCTGCCTACGCGAGCTGTTAAGTATAAATATAAATAATGTAGTCCTGGAATAGTTCTATAATATGGGCGTGGAGAATATAGCTGCTGCATTTAGGGTGGTGTGGATTTAACTCTCGTGAGTAGAACAGTTGCCGTATCAAATTATACTTGATGTCAGACGAAACTAGAGGATTATAGTAGCAACCTTGAAATTAGGATCAAAAACTTCACTAGTAGTTTTAATACAGTTACGTCAGCTATAAGGATTACTTCATTTAACAAACGACGCTGAATGCTATATATACTCTATAATACATAATTAAGGGTGTGCTGTGAAAAAGCCGAAGAAAATCTTGGTGTCTCATCAAAATAATCGTTTAATTCAAATAATATATTATGTCAACATGATGCTAAATTAAATATGTAGCATACTAAACTATTTTTGTACGCATTACGATCAAATATTAATAATAAAAAATGGAACCAAATTCTCAAAGACACATCAAATGTTCCTACTTTATGAGCTAAACTCATAATATTTTTTATTCTTATAATGATAAAGTGTGCACTGTGTAATGTGTATTATGATTTGACAATCACAAGAACATTTTTTATACCAGATATCATATATTTTAGTCTTGAGTATATTTTATGACCAAAATAAATTCTTCCAGGCAACTAAATACATATTAAACTTACATAAAACATAACATAATAAATTATACTCTGTATATTATGTAAGTATACAGAAATATAATGTTTATGTATGTAATATGTATACATACAATATTCATAAAAATATTATGCACATAATATACATAATGTATATATATATATATAGATTTCAATATAAATTTTTAATAAATTATTTACTTTTTTATTTTTCTCAAAACATATACGTCAGCTGTCTACAATTTCTTTTATAGCTAATCTTAAAACTAATTTGAATATCGCCAACAAAAATAATTTGGAAAATGATTAATTTTAAATACAAAATACGATATTATGACGAATATAAAACATAATTAGAACAGTAAAATTTAATTATTTATGAAAAGGTAAGTTATTTTATATATTATTTGAAACAAAATAATTTTTTGTTCAAGAAAATTGTTATCACTTATCAGTTTACTTAAACTTAATTAACAAATTATTGGGGATTTGTTTTTTTATTTAAAATTGTAATTAATTAATATGAAAAAATCTATCAAACATATTCATCAACCAATTATAAATCTATATTGCTTTTTATATACATACTAAATACTTACAAACCAATAATAATGATCTAAGCTCTAAGCCAAGAGTCACCGTCGTAACCGTGAATCCAAAATAGCGACGGAAAAATAGCTAAGCATAAAATAGTTAAAAGACATAATAGCGAATAACAGCTAAGTATATTATTTTAAAATTATTATTCTTATTATTTATCTGTAGTAATAGTATTAAATTATAAAGATACAGATAATCACATCAGTTTTATAGCTGGATTATACAATATTTTAGACAGACGAGATATAATAATAAAATAGGTAAATATGTATCACTAAACACGTATAATAATAATAATTTTAATATAATATAATTTAGCTGTTTTGAACATTCGCTATTATGTCTTTTAGCTATTTTATTCGCTTTTTTTGATTCGCGGTTTTGACGTGATACCCTAAGCCAATAATATATTCTTCCATAAAATAAATGTAGGTAAGTACTTCTTACGAGTTACTCAAATTCATATACAAATATGGATCAGAAACGCGAAACAATAGCATTTAAAATATTAAAAAAAAAATTATAATTTTAATCAAGCATCTTGTCTAAAATGAAAATATAAAAATGTATATTGAAACATGTCTAGATATAAATGAACTCCTATAGTAGTCACGTTGATGTCATCTATACACAAATGAAAAAATCCTTGAGAGTTTTTTTTAATTACTCGAATTTAAAAATGCTTAAAAAAAAATTACACATTACACACCTTATACAAATAATAAATAACATAAGTAATATGTATACACTATATACATTTAATTTTACTTGACACACTAGTAAAAAATATTCTTGATTTTAACTATTATTTTCTTGACCAACTATTGATGTCTATGGTTTTTAAACATAGTAAAACTCAAGAAATGTTAAATTTTTGACATGACGTTGACAATTTTATTGTTTAATCATACTATAGATAGTATCTAGGTTTACGATATGTAAATTTTAGATATATATATTATGATGTAGTTAAATAAATAAAATGTGTGGTTTTGAGAATCATCAACTTCCATATTATTAACATTTATTTAAGTATATGCATGATCAACTAGATATGGTTATAATAATGTATCAATTAAAAATTTCAATTCAAACTATACTGTTTCACTAACGTCAAAATTATATGCGAAATATACAGTGTTATTCAAAATGTATCATCCTACGCTTCTTAGGTCAGCTGGTCTTACACCATATGATTACTTCTTTTGGGGATATGTTAAAAATACTATGTACGTGCTATTATCATCAAGCATAGAGAAGCTAAAAAATTATAGGAGTCAATTATAATGGATATGCATAGAATGGATTTGTGTTCCGACTAGATGTTGTTCGTGTGACCAAGGGAAGCAATACATAGAACATTAATTATAGGTAGGTTAATACCATTAAAATATATATTTGAAATATTATTCCTTTATTTAATATTTTATCATATATTATTTTAAATTTAAAACAAAATTATAAAAGCATTGGAAATCGGATGAATCATTTTGAATAACCTTGTATTTTTATTTAATTAATTTTCTTATTATTTTTTATTTATTTTTTTTTTCATTTAATTACTTTAGTGCAAATCGAAACGTTTGACAGAATGATGAAAGTGAACCATCAACATTGTATTACTGTAAATTTGTATATTTCAGACACGTTTAAATATAATTTGGTTTGTTTAAACTAAAAGCTAGCGAACGAACAGACTTGTTTACGGACTACCTTCGTGTAAACGTCGTACGATTGTGACGTTTGTGTTTGAATTCGCTTATATTATATATATATATATATATAAAGTTACATAGTTAATATATATATATAGGTACTCGCGTGCGCGTGTAATTAAAACTTAAAAGGAAATAATTTATTTTTTTTTTACCGTACAATCAATATATTATTTTGCGCTAGTCAAAATATAAAATTAGTTTAAACATAATAATAAGAGACGTACAGTTTCCACGAGTGAACGTCGATCGAACAGCTTTTAGCTATTCGTAAACTCGAGCCTAATAATATATGACAGTATATATTTAGCGATTACCGACCGTGGAGCGAGTGCACAACAAAAAATTTCAGGACGCGCCTGCATTGTGTTTATACTTTTATAAAAATATAGCGACTTGGCGCCCTCCGCCCACCTGCGTTACGTTAACGCCCACTGTTGTATTATTATAATTAAATCGCACTAAATATATACCTCGTCATGTCGACAAACGAGTCCAGGACGTTAAGCGCGTGGCCAAGTGTGTCACCGCCGTCTTGTTCCGATATGTACGGTGTCAGGGCCATGGACTCGCCGCCACCCTCCTTTACACCATCTTTGACCACGTAATGGATCAGGTCCATGGCCCTGCGCATCTGGCAAAACACCGTGTCCCGGTTTTGGCTGGCCTCCGAGCTGTCCGGGTGCCTCAGACACGCCTGTAACACACACACACACACGCACACACACGCACACTCGTGAAATATACATATATTATAAAATATCGTACTCGAGCGACGTACACATACAGCATATGCATACACTTGCATAGGATAATATTAGGATTCGTCCGTCGTATTGTGCACAAATATAATAAACTCTAAATATTTATATATTATACGATATATACGTATATATATATATATATATATATATACATACACATACGTATCCTCGGCGGATCCTTCGAGATAAAGCGATGGGGTGACCAGTGGCCAAGTATAACGAAGTAGAGGGGAACCGGGAAAAATGAACGGTACCTTATATTTCATCATACGCTATAATCACTGTATGTTCACATAACATTTTCACTACATTTTTACCTACACATCGGAGGGTTTGGCTTTTATCGAAAAAAACGGCAGACCAATAGAGACATTTAGTATGTATGCTTAAAACGTCAGTTGACAGTTACTCCTTATTAAAAAAAATGTAACCGAGAAGAAATACAAAGAAAATACTCCTATATAAAGTGACAATCACCACCATGTCGCCTCTACCGATGATTTTAAAACATTAAATACCTATACAATAATCAAGGTTGTGATCAACATCTACGAGAGAAAATTATTCAACATACAGCACAAGTTACAATTGATGTAACTGATATAAAAATGATTTATAGTTCAAATTATCATGCGCAATGCGATATATTATCACAACTATACTATCTATAGAAAATTTAATACACGTATATAGGCCGAACTCGATGTTGGTTATTCGATTTATACAAAAGTTTGTGATCGTTTTGAAAATTATACTTCTATAGTTCTATGTATTGGTGTTGAAAACCTTGATTTCGTTTAGAAAAAAATGTAGGCTTACCCTGTTTGATTAAATATTGTCTCTATAAGCATCAATATCAAGCATTAACCACTAAAAATAAATAATATAACGAGTTGTATGTTAAATATAGTTTGATATTAAATCAAGGGCTCTGTTTTATTATATTTTACTGAGCCTACACTAAATAATTGTTTGTGTGCACTTATAGTTATTTGAACATTATTTAATAGCGACCCTATTTTAACGATTATCTATGAGTATATCTAAAATAAATTATGCATGTAAATTAATTAAGCAATTATAAATATATATTAACATATGAACATTAAGCAAATTACCACATGGATATATGTGGGTATGTGAAGAATTTTTTCTGTACAAACCGTAGTAGTACAGGTATGAAAATATGGAATGTAACCGAAAGCCAAGTAATCTCTTTTTTAGTGTATATTATATTAAAATGAATTGTTTAAGTTACATCTCAGTTTTTCAAATGAAAATAGTCGTATTTTGTTATCATTCCCGGATGTTAAAATTCTCAGATCCGGCCCTTACGGTGCGCGATACACCACCTAAATAGATCTGTATCCTTAAGCGTATGATGTCTTCTTATAAACGCACGCTTACACGATACCTTATCAACTACGCATTGTCGTATACGATTTGATGTATATTCACCTTGGACGAAGTCAACAGTAGCATGGTGGACCGCTCGAGTACCTGTCGGGCCGCGGCAATCTGAGACCGCCGCCGTTCGTCTTTCAGATCGTTTTGCCGTTCGCCCGTCAGGTGAGCCAGCTCCACCATTTCGGTACCAAAGTGACTGAACGCCTTGACGAACTCCGTAAAGTTGTTGACGCCTTCCAATCGCCCCAGACTTCGTGACACCTATGCAACGTAAAAAAAACGTCCTGGTGAAAACATTCTCCTTGTAATATATTATTAATATAATATATACCTTAGGGTACAAACTAGTAATCTATGTAATGAATATTAATTGTGTATCCAATTTTTTTCCGTCATTTTAAATTATTGTAATGATTTGTTGGTATTTTTTTAAATATCGTATAGCTTAATACATAGCTTATATAACCATATAGGTACATTTGCTGTTATAAATCCTCTACTTAAATAATATCCCTAATGGCCTATAATCAAACACGTTAGGTCTTTATATTTGAGTGAATGTTTCTATATTATATAATATGTAATATTAAAAGTTACAACAAATAATTGTATACATATTGTTAGAACAAAAAATATTTTGTTTAAAAAAAAAAGTGTTTTCATATGTATTATTCTATAAAAATGAAATGATCTTTGTCCAATATATATATTACTAACGTGAATAATAATGAAAAAAAACACAAACAGTAATATAATTATACGTCGGATTTAAATGATGGCGAGTGTAATATATTTTACATAAAATCACAATTTATGTAGTAATTTTTTTTAATTTATTATCACCGTTATTTGGTTTAAGTACGTTTTGTTATTTCATTTCTGTTTTTATTTGAATCATAATAATTTACATATTTTCATATTTTTTTAAAAATAATTACTTCAACTAAATTTAATACAAAATATTTCTGATTGTATTTGTGTTAACTCGAACAATAATTTTAATAAAAATATTATAATAGTTATCAATTTAATAATATGAAACTCATGTTAATAAATTACTTTTATAGTTTTAAAATTAGAAATATTGCTACCTGTTTATGAATATAGTAGAATTGAAAAAAATATAAAATTAATATCTTTAAAAAACTTCTGAAGAAAAAATAGTTTTAAAATTTCATTGATTCTATAAAGTCTGTAAATTAATATTAGTTAGGCATGTTTATTTTTCATTTAAGTTAGTAACTAATTGTTTAAAAAACATACTCAAAACAATATTGACGTTCAATTCAATATTAAACATATCAAAATCCGTGACATTTGTACGTCAAATTCAATAGTAAGAACCTATAAATATTACAGAATCATTGGTATTGCTAAATCTCCTATAACTATACAAAAGTAGGTACCTACTCAGTAATAACTAATGACAAGTGATATTATGCTTGTGTATTATCACAGCTTCATTTAAAATAGTCTCTATTAATCTATAGTTAAGATATAGAGTTCAAAATAAAAATGTATACCTAACTACTTTCTGTAATATTACCCCACCGATTATTATAATATACTATTACATTAAACCATAATATGATTCCACATTGACTATTAACCGGATTAACGTGGGTTAAAAATAAATCCTTGAAAAGGGGAACGGATGTAAGATTTGTACCTTTATTATATTAAATTTATAATATATAATATATACACATATAAAAGTATTTTTGATTATAATACAGTTAAATATTTGTATAGTTTATGGTTTCGAAAATTAAAGGTCGTAATTACAATGTCAAATAAAATCGACTTATCTACTTAAACCATTTATAACTGAGATACTTATCCAAATTTGATTAAACTAATAAAAAATAAACATAATACAAAACCTCAATCTAATATTAAAAAATATAAAATAATTCAATATTGAAATAGATTTAAATCAATAATTTATAGTTGTGTACTATCATTATTTTAAAATAATCAGCATCGTTAAATTATTTTTTATTTTTAACCCACAAAACTACAGGCTACAACCTAAACATGATTTTTGTGGTATAATAGTTTATAATAATGTAAATGTATTAAAATTTACAAATATCAAAAATCGTCTTTATTTGTTCGTCGTTGTCTTTTAGTTAAAGATTATCCATCTTCTATATTAATAACTTATACTCTAAATTGTGGTAAAATATGTAGAACAACACATAATACTACGTTAAATACAAATTATTATGAAAACATTTTAATTAAATAAACCAAATTCCATCATAATTCAGAAATTTATTATAATATTTTTAAATATTAAAAAATGTATAGACATTTTCATAAATTATCATGATGTGTTATTGGGGTGATAACTGCAAGGTGTAGCCGCCTTATAAGTCTTCTCATTGTATCATGTTTAATGATGTTAATAAGTGTTCAATTCACACATCACATTGTATTTCCCACATAATTAATACATTATAGATTGAGAATTTCCTTACTATTAACATTTGAGGCATCTACTGGATAGGAGTGAAAAATTATTAAGTAAAAAGACAAATCGAGTTAAATTTATCACTGAATAATTTGACATCTACATAGTCGTCTACGTGGATCAGATACCATGACTGAAAGAAATGGGTTTCTATATATTTCATTGAAAAGTATACCCCAACTGTGAATCATGCTAAAACATCTATCGTAATATTTGTATAATATTAATAAAATAACCTATTATTTCGTAAGTTTAAAACTTAAATAATATCGTTGACATGCATACCTTGTCTTTGACTGAAATCAATTGCTTTACGACGACTACATCGGCTAATAATAACACTCTAGTGACTGAACTCAGCAAGCATCGGGCAGCTCTTATCACAGATGCTCGATCATTAATCGAATCTTCAAACACGGCTTCGCATAGTTTTTCGATGGAAGCACCTGCGAAAAACACATCCAAATTAATGCGGTTATTGTTTCAATCAGTCAGTACAAATATTATACATAGGTGATAGGTGCATTGCCTTTTGAATTAATACTGTGACGCGTAAATCGAGATAGAGAAACAGTTGGAATTATAGTACATTAAATCACTATTCTATTAAGTGCTGATCCCACATATATATAGTAAACTACATAGGTAGATATAGTAGGTATATAATATTTATCCATTTACTGGATGCTCTAATAAATATTGTTCTGTTCTGCGTTCGAAACAATATGCATACATAATACGTATTACTGATAGTAAGTTCAAAACTTCAAACTAACAGTATAATATTATAATTACGCGAGTTTTTATCGTTATTAAATTTTATCATCATATTTTAAATCAACTAATAACAAATACTTTCTGTGACAAATTATCTTATAGTAATGCCTATAGAATTTTTATCCTATGTACCAAGTAGGTACATAAGCATATTATAAGTATTTACTAACTATTAATATAGCCATCATACTATAGGAATCATAATAATAAAGGTACTTTAGAAACGATTAGACAGCATTTTTACCATAAAAATTATACTTCATACATTTTTTTTATACTTTAAGTAAATCAAAGATTAAAAAATTGAATTATAATGACTTTATAAAAGTAAACTAAAAATTATGATAAAACTTAAGACATTGGAGAGGATTAATAAATATTCTTTATACCGCAAATTCATGAATGCATATAAATATGTATTTAAATAATTAAAACATTATTCAGCACTATGATAAACATAAATTCATTACATTTTATCTCTATATTTTTCAGTCTCTTGAATGAAATTATGATCATATTGTACATATTTTTATTTTGTTAACTTCAAATTAAAAATGGACATATTACTAAATATTACATAACTATACGAAATAGGATAGGTTAAATACTACCTTGATACTTATTAAACATACTTGATTAACGCCAATAGTAAGATTTACAATGATGACTAGAATTGTATTAATAAAAATTGTTATTTTGAAATAAAAATCAAGATGTTAATTGTTACTAAGTAGTAAGTATACTAGGATAAAATTAAGTTTCAGAATGTAAACAGTTTATATTACATTTAGTTAGAACAATATGTGAAAAGTTATTTTCTATATGACCTAAAATTTTTCAAATTATCATCATAAGTAGTCAAACATAATAAAACGTATGTCAGCGAATTACAATAAAAGCTTTAGCCCTTCAGTCATGACCTATAGATACCGGTTTTTTTTTTTTTTAATACGAATGACTTTTAGTTTCCGGACATCAATGATTTATGACCTGAGAATTACAATACGTATAGTTGAATTCATCAAGTTTGAGGTACATTCAATTTATATGTTATCATTAGGTATATTAATATAATATATTATTACCTACACATTTAATTTATTTTAATTTTAAAAAAAATTTAAAACTGATAAACTTTAAAAACTTTTATTTTTTTAATAATAGGGTCTTTGCTACAAAAATGTTAGCTTCACACCTAAACCTAATAAAATATTATAGTGTACATCGTACATTTTTTTTTTTTTTTTTAGTACCTACACTATAGGAACAAAATTACTTGGAGAATCATATCCAATATTCATACATTTTATTTCATATTGAAATGGAAATTTTGACCCTCTTGCATTCTGGATCTTGTACATAGTGATTAACATTTTTTTACTATGTTAATTATAATACCTTCTAAATTTTTAGGAAAAACAATTTTCTGACAATTAAGAGATGAAAGAAATTGTTGAAAAGTAGCTAAATGAAAGTAGAGTGTGAAATCTTTGACACTGATTACAAAAGCTAGTGCAAAGCCTACAAAAATGTATGAATTTGAGCTGTGATTATGTGGAAAAATAACTTTATGCTTGTAGTATACGATTTGTGTATGATTAAGATATTTTATAAAAAAAAATTATAACCTATTACCTACTACATGACGGTTGTAATTTATATAGGTACACCTATACCTAATTCAATAAATTAGACATTAAAGTAATTAATATAAAATAATTTTTTTTTCAATATTAACAATACAATTTATGTAATGTTTCATGTTTGGTATTTTTTCCTAATGTAACACAAATGTATTGATCTTCTTTTAGGCAAGAAGCCAGAATGTTTTTTTTTTCAAATCACTGTAATATTTCACGGACATATTTTATTATACACTATTACAACCATAAAATATTTCCTGACATTTTTTGTATTCAATGTCGTAGTGAAATCAGAAATTCTAAAAAAAAAATCTTTTACTCAATACTCAAATGTATATATGAATAGGTACAGAATATTTCATTCGGCTATATCATAATATGTCAATACGAGTTTGCCCACGTACGTACGTTTAATAAAGAAACTCCATGTGGCGGTGGAATACTAACCCTTAACATCCTGGCCTTGATTATAATAAAGTTTTCGTATATATATATAATATTGGTAAGCTGTCGTTTATACGCAGAACATTCAATGTAAAATAATAAATGTACATAATTATATTCGCATTTAAATATGGACTTAATCGATGTACTAAATTATATATACAAAATAATAAATCACAAAAACTTTGGCAGACTGATAATATAGATACATTATCGTTTTACCATATAACATTAACCTGTATATGAAACGAATGGACTAGTATTACGTATATTTCAAATAAATGCAAAACTTACAATGGTATACTACATATATTTTGTAAAACCCAAACATTAGAATAAAAACAAAAAAGTATGTAAATACACGCATGTTAAGAACAGAAAATGCAAAACTAAAATGAATATATTTCCGATTGATTTATTTATTTTTACCTGAATAACAGCAATAAATTTATATAAAATAAAAAACGAGCAATTAGATATTTGTAATTTGAAAGTCGAAATCTTGAATACATTTTACAATTTATTTTTTCTTCATATTACCTGCATTTATGATAATAATTGTACCTGTTAAGATTATGCTAAAATTATAAAACTCAAGTTTTGAAACTGTTAATTTTGACTTTAAAATGTAATTTAGAATCGACGAAGTTTTCTTTTAGAATTATGAGTAGATACCCATCAGTAGTCAGAACCGACATTAAATTAATGAAAGCGTAAAGAAGTGTGTCAAGCACAAAAAAAAAAACTTTTGTAAAACATTCAAGATGTATTTTTTTGAACAAATAAAAATCGAAGTTTGCATAAAATCTTGAATAAAAGAGTAATACATTTTGAATAAGTTGCTCTCTTCAACAATTTGTCATTCTGTACTACTATATTATGTATGATTACATCGTTTCATAGTATAGCAATATTTGTAATGCACTCGAAAAATTTTAATTTAAAAAATTATCAGTAGGAGTAGGTATATTGAATAAGTATTTAAATAATTGTATTGTATACCACAGCCAAAATCTGAATGCAATAAATCGCATATTATAAGAAGTATTACTTTATATATAGATGTATTTTTAAGTACCTATATACATATTATTAATATATATAATTTGGACAGTCTGCAATAATACAATTATTATTTAACACTTTAAAAATGATTTGTTTTCCATGGGTTAATGTCATTGCAAAGAATTTGTTATTTTAATCCGTAATAGAGTAATAATGGTGAAAAGAATGTGCATAATTATTATAAGATGAAATACTTATTTATAAAAAGAATACCAAATATAAGGTATTTATATAGGTTAGGTTAGGTAAATATAAGGTAGGTAGGTATATCTAGGATATACGTAGAGATATTTTTTAAAAAGAAATTGCAGACAAATAATCGACTAAATAGCCAAAAGCCCATTAAGTATAGATAGAATGTGAAGAAGTTATACAATAATGATAATAATATTATGTAAATATAAATGGCATAATATGCACTGGACAACAATTTTAGGATTATCTACAGGCGTATAATTCAAAGAAATACTGAAAAGGTCCTATTGAATATCCAGAGGACACGCAAGAACAATATTTTAAAGTTACGTTTTACTGCCATTGAAATATTCCGGATAATGCCAAAATAAATGGGCCATTACTCTCGACAACATTGTTTACGTGTGTTACTCAACACGTTCACGGAAAGCACAATGATAGTAGTTACACTTCCATTCTTCGATGCCGAACGAACACGTTTTTCGCGCCTTTATTGCTACATAGCTATGAATGTAATTTGTTTTATTTCATCGGCACATCAATACCAAACAATATAATATATTTTATCAATGACACGTAAATAATTTATACTTTTAAAATATTTTACGGGCGATAATAAAAGAATATTGTTTCAAATTGTTACAGTAGTGTGTTTTGTCGTATATTAATATTAAATTATTACATTTATGCGTTCTTAAATGAAAAAGGAATCAAATATAATGAAATACCAATAGGTACTGCAATATTGTAATACGTACTTAGTTACCACTTTTATAACAGTATAGGTATTAATGATAATAAACTATACAGAAAGTTAAACCGTCGTTTTCTTATCACTTGCACAGTTGTGTGCCTATAAAAAAATTAGGGTTTTTTTTAAGAACATTATGGCGTTGAAAAGGTATTTTTGGTTATTTTTAAAAGCATTTTTTGATAGTTTGTAGAGAATTTAAATCTGGGTACTTATAATAATATATCACATGATACTATAGATAAAAAAAAATGGCATATAGTTGAACTTCGATAAATATATTTTTTTAGAAAAACAGCATCTTGATTTATCTGAGACCATGTAGATCGTTAAAGTATAATTATAAATTACAAATATAATATTAGTTTTTACGGATAAATATACTACAATATAAAATACTGTAATAAAACTTATTTGAAGATAGATATTTATATTTTATTTATTTTATTTTATTCTAATAACAAAATGAAATTATATTCGTTATAAACGTTATATACTATATTGTTACTTTATAAAATATATAATTGTATGAGTACTAATGTCCAATATACATTAAACCTAGTGCAAGGTGTTTACAATACGACTAAAAAGCAGAAAATAATTTGATACAAAATGTTTTCTTTCCTGATTGAAACTGTTACTGAAAAGTAAATATTTTTTGTTGTTTTACGAAACTAATTTATCAAGTAGTACAGAGTGTTTTTATAATGAACCATTACTTCAAAATATTTATTTGTACAAAAACATTTTGTTTTTTAAAGTTTTGGATACTTAGAATTGTATATATTTTTATCTTATACTCTAAAATATTGTTACTCTCTTTGCAATACTATTATTACTTGTATAAACTTTTGATTTTAAATTCTGTGCGGAGCTATGAATGTACCTATTGATTTTACAATGATGTGTGTTTTTTTTCTTTTTTTGTATCTGTCATCGCGTTTAAGGGCAGTAAAAGTGCTCTGATTTTCTTCATCAGTAGTAATAAAAAAAGAATTCTGTGCCACCTCCCCTTAAATTTTACACGTTAAATCATAGGACTACTATTATAGGTAACAATAATACACGCACCTCCCAAATATCTTCCAGATCATGTATAATTTATTTCATATAGTCAACATGCACTACACAAGATAATCATTATTTCCGTTGTCAAATACTATCACTAATAATAATAACACATTTTATATATTTTACTTTCATATTGTTACTAAAATGCTTATATCTTGACCCATTAAAACACACGAATTCACTTTATTTATATATTATGCAGGTATGAACAACATACACACACACACACACACACACACACACACACACACACACAAACACAACCATAAGTTTTTATAATTGTCTAAATTTGAAATTTCTAGAAAATATGTAAAAATTACAAAATTTTCCAGTTTTTTTTTGGTTAGAAAATTCATAAAAAATTTTCTGTTCAAATCTAAGTTTTAAAAATTAAACACAAGGATATCTATAAGTTTTTCTACCTCGCTCAAAAAAAAAATTTACCGGAAAGTCAAACTAATTTTTTATGAGCGTTTGAAATTAGATTATAGATACAATGTCTTTACCCGTTTTCTCCGGGAACTATTTTTTTATTTTAATGTAATTCAAAAAAGAATAATTGTAGATATTTGAAATTTTTACAAAATGTTAAGCTTATCATTTTCTACAAAAAAAAAAAAAAAATTAAAAAATATTTCAACAATATTTTAGCCAATTGTAAGTTTAAGAAATTTTCGGTTTTTTGAAATTTTTTTTTATTAAATATTGATAACAAAAATTTCATTGGGTCAAATTTCTTAAAAATGTAATACAAGATTCCTTGTAAGTTTTTAAAATAACAGATCAAAAATAATAAAAATACATAGGCACAATTTTTTTAAACATTTAAAGTTCAAATTTTTACTAAAATTTCATCAAAATATTGAACTTTTACAAATTGTATTGTAGTTAAAAATTTATATAAATACGTGTACAAAGAATGTAATGTTAATGGCCTTAGATTTTGAAGCAGAAATTTAATTTAAAAAAATTTCAAGATCAATAAAAAAAAAAAATTATAAAATTATTAGTTTTTATAGCCAAGTATTAAAAATTTAAAACAAGACTTTTCGAAAGTATTTAATAGTATAACCAAATAATCAAAAAAATATATTAAAAAAACAATTTTTATAGATATTTTAGGTTCAAATTTGGACGAAATTAAATATTTAAATATAACGATGTTATTTATTTCGTTGTAATTTAAAAATATTTTTTTGGGGGTTCTTGAAACTTTTATAGTATATTATTAAATTTTATGCACATAATTAATTTTTCAAATGCGATGTTTTCTATCAAAATAAATTTAACCTATTGCCCTATTAATAATAACAAAATGAATTATTTTAATAACAATAATATCTTAAAATAGGTACACTTAGTTATGTAGACTGACAGACAGTCTTCGTTTAGAATCGTTTTTTATATACAAATTATATATCATTGAATACAAATTTAACATATCCATGAAAGTGACCCACTCGACACCTATTGGAGAGCAGAGCGGTACCTACTTGCCCACCTTTTTTTTCGTTTTTAGCAATATTGAATAAAATATAAAATAAACAGAACAAGAAGTAACCCATTTTGCGTGTTTAATAATGTCGAGTTCTAATTATTACGCTTTACACGTCATTGGGCCGGATATCCGCGAACTAAAGACAAAGAATTCAAAGTTTCAGTTTCAAATAGAAATGCTTTTTTTATTTTTTAGATATTTAAAACTATTTTATTATAAAATAGAAATTAACTTCAAATTGTTGTTTTATATAATATCACTTAAACTTCAAACATTATCGCCCTACATATTTTATTTTTACTATACAACTACACTCTTCTAAATGTCAATAAACGTATCAAATTGTTAATTTTGTAAAAGGTTTATTGATCCATTAAAATGCCTACAGAAGTATTCTATTCTATTATTTTAAACATGGTTCAAACTCAAAAAGGTCAGAAAATGGGTACTGCTCTGCTATACAGTAGGTGTCGAGTAGGTCATTATAATGAATGTATTAAATTTCTAATTCAATGATCTAAAATTATTGTATACTAAAAACGATTCTGAGCGAAGACGGTCAGTCAGCCTATGCATTATAAAGTCTATTTTATAATATTATTGATATTAAAGCAATTAATTTTACCGTTATTATATAGTAGAATTAATTTTTGTTGAAAATATTTGAAAATATCATTGAGTGTATAAAATATAATAGCATACTTTAAAAGGTTCAAGCACAAACGAAAAATATTTTTAAATTAGAACGAAATAACTAGCATAATAAATAAATAGCATCGTTATTCTTCATTTAAATATTTAATTTCGCTTTTTAGTTCACTAGTTCACTATAAACAACTTACGAGAAATCTTGTTTTAAATTTTCAATCTTAAGCTTTAAAAACTGAACATTTTATAAATTTTTAACTACAAAATCATTTGCAAATGTTCAATATTTTTATGAATTTTGGTCAAAAATTAAACTTAAATATTTATAAAAAAAAAGGAGCTAAAAAATTTTTTTATCGATATTTATAGAAAAAAAATTTGAATAAACCAAAAATTGGTTAGGCTTACAATTAGTTCAAAACTAGTCAACATAATATTTTTAATTCTTATTTTTTGACACGGTAAAATAATAAAATAAAAAATATATAAACTAAAAATTTCTTACGCTTGTAAACAGGGGCGGGTTTTATCACTCACTAGGGGGGGGAATAGAGGTTCAAGAATTTAGTTAGTTGTTTTTTAAATCTATATAAAATTTAAAATTTTAATATTTATCTGAAACCATTTAAAAAATATAGGTATACACACATATAATAACAAAAAAAAATTAGCTATTTATTTATAAAAAAAATATACATAAAATAGATATATTACATAATTAATTCTATATTTCTTTTTTTAACTTTTGAAAATTTTTTTTAACTAAACAATATTTTGTATTTTGATTTATTGACATTGAGTTTGTATAATATCCAATATCGTCAATAAAAGTTGAATGTTCTAAAATATTATTTTCTATAGTGCAATCAGTATTTTGTTCATTTTCAAATAGTCGAGAAGTAGATGGAATCGGAATATTTATGTTTTCTTTTTTATTAATTGGTTCTGATAAAATATGTTTTTTGTTAAAAAATATAGAAATATTTACTTGTTTTCTTTTTGCAGTTGTAGTTGTTTTAGGATGATCTCCATCTAAATTGCTCATTGTGATGATTATCGGAAACGCGTCGTTAACGATCGAAAATCGGACTAAAACTAAACAGTGAACACTAAACGAACTTATTAAATTCAATCGAGCTTATAATATTCCGACCGTTGATGTTTACGCGTCGAGCGTCGATGGAAAAAAGTAATCGTTATCTGCACTGCAGTCTGCACTTCTGCATACTGTCGTTTGAAATTTCGGCTACTTTTGTACCATTTGCTCGATTCTCGTAATAAAAGAAGATAACTAATTCTTTATAAGTAATACATATATATATATAATTATTATTAACATTATTAAACTGGGCTCCACGTGGAGCCATATATATTTTCATAAGAATATTACACGTCATGTCAGACGTCAATCGTCGAACGAAAAACAATCCAAAAATAGCTTGAAGCCTAAATATTCAAATATCCATAAATAATCATATTCATCAATAACGATTGACGATATTTTATAATAATTATTAATATATCAATATATCATAATACTTGGCTTTGTAAAATAGTTAGCTTAGTCCCATGGGGGAAGGGAGGGGGGGGGGCTACTGCCCCTTTAGGCACCCCCTTAAACCCGCCCCTACTTGTAAATATTTCAAAAAGAGTCAAAATATATTAAAAATTGTGTGGTTTATAGAAAATGGTAATTTAAAAATTTGGTGAAAATGTTATGTGTCTACGGTTATTATTTTTTATGTTACACCAAAAAACAGAATCAATTTTGTCAAAAATTGGCTTAGCAACGTATAAATTCTCGTTTTTCTCTTAGTTTTTTTTTTAATTTATCTCGACGCGTTTGAAAATTATTGGGAATATTTTACTTTTGACCCCTCAAAGAACGAACTAGATTCACTTTCCCACAGGAAAAGAAGCTGATGAAGAAAGTCGAAGCACTTTTATTGCCCTAAAACAAAATGACAGACACAAAAGAAGGTCGGCAAGTGGGTACCGCTCTTCTGTGCAATAGGTGTCAAGTGGGTCACTTTCATGGATGTGTTAAATTTGTATTCAATTATATAAATTATTGTATACGAAAAACGATTCTAAACGAAGACTGTCTATCAGCCTACATAAATAAGTGTACCTATTTTAAGATATTACTTTCCCATTTTTCTTTAATTTTTTTTTGTTTTTGTTTTTCCGGTGTGTTTAAAAACTATTAAGAAATTTTTCTTTTGACTCCCCTAAATTAACAACTAGATTTACTTTCCTATTAGAAAATATGCTGATAAAGAAAATCGGAGTATTTTTACCGCCCTAAAACGTGATGACAGGTACAAAAAAAAAACCAACATTGTAAAATAAATACATTCTTTGCTCTGCTCAGAATCTAAAATTATTAAACAGGATTGAAACATATTTGGTTCAAATCATCAACGCACTGTTGTAATATTAAAAACAATTATAGGTTATTAATTTTTAAAATCTTCGTTCAATGAATGAAAAAGGGGTTTAGATTGTTCGGAATAAATTATTTATACAATTGATATACAGGATGATTCAACAAGCGTAGTCAACCCCACTTTTTCCTTTAATAAAAAATGTATTCAAATTTTAATTTTTTAAATTATAATGTACTTAAAGACTGCATTTTAAATTTTTTTCTTTTTTTTTATTGTTCCACTTAAGGAGAGTGTACTTCTGTGGTGATTAAATTTCTGTTTTGACTGTAAATAATTTAGTGGATAATTTTTTTAAAATGTTAATGTACCTCATTTAAAATTTAAATGAGTAGTTTCTCAGTTCAGTTGCCAATTTTACAAATTGTTAATGTTAATAGACTAATATACTAATCACTAAAAGTTCCAAATCATTATAGGCCTCATATTTTTTAAACCCATTATCCCTATAGTAGTTAGTACACAAAGTTAAATAATTAAAATACTACTCGTTAGAATTTTGGTTTTAATAAAATTAGTATTAAAATTTAATAATCAAAATTTTCAGATAGAATTATCAACTAAACCACTTTCAGTAGAAAAGAGGGGTTTTCGTTCGAAAACAGAAATTTACTTTACAGAACACTTTATAACTCATAAGTAGTAAAATAACCTCAAGAATTTGAAAACATGATCTAAAGTATTTAAAAATTCCAAAAACTAAATTTTGAATGACTGCAGCATTATTGGAGAAAAAATAGGGTGAAAATTTTTGATGAATCACCTTGTATATATCTTTATTGTTGTAATTTTATCTAGCCATAAATCATAATTAAATGATTATGTAAACAAATAAGCAGTCCATCTGATATCCTATCTATTCGTATATTAATTGTTACTTATTTTAAATTAAACAAACTTAGTTACAACCTTCACACATTTAGTAAATTTTAATAAATTTGAGTATATAATATATTTTTTTTTAATTAGAATAATAATTAATATTGAACATTATAATTATAATTTTGACATTAAGGAGAAATAATTTCAAAATTTTAAATTTACTGAAAATCACACTGTATTTCTTAATTTTTTTTTGAGATTTTTGGGTGTCTCTGATAGAATTAAGTACTAAATTGGCCAAAACCACATATGATTATAATGACAACAATGTATAAGAATATACACACAGAAACTTTGTCCGAACTGACGGTCCGTGTGTTTATGCCACTAGCACTCTGGAGGCCTCTTGCGGATTAATTTTGCAATAAGCCGAGGGTCGTCGGACTCGGATGATTTTTACATCGGGAACGAGTAAAATAAAAAATAAAAATAACGTAAAAATTAAAAGACGATTTCAAGAGAATAAAGAGTGGAGGAAGAAATGTCGTCGAGACTTCCTTCTATCTGGCGCAGAAGGATGTGGTGGAGCTGTGGTAGTCGGACGAATGGTTCCGGAAATCGGACTCAAAGGCATTTTGCCACCGCCGTAGCAAATAAAATATTGTACACGTACGAGTGTACGGCCGAGGCACGTCGACAACGTCCCGTCTACTCTTCAACGGGCACACACGCGCGCGCGCATACACTTTTCACGCGTATAATATTATATATACATATTGTTATGATATGACAAGTAGAGATAAAAAAATCGCTCGGCTGAATGTATATGTGTGTGTGTGTGTGTGTGTGTGTGTGTGTGTGTGTGTGTGTGTGTGTGTACGAGTAGGAGCTGCTCGCGAGTGTATTTCGTCGACCGGGTGGCGCGGGTCGGCCGGTCGGACGAGTCGTACGGGGTCCGCTTCAAAGGATAGGTGGTGGTCGATGTACGACAGTGCTGCCTGCGTGGGTGGCGCGCGGGGTTGACGTGGAGCGTTCTGCTGTATATATCGGCGTGACGCGCCTATATACGCAGCCCCATTCACACCAACCCTTCGCCACCCCGCCCACGTACTCGGGCCACTGTATTTATGCGTATATACTATATACTATATACTATATATATATATATATGTATACTGTTATGTGCGTGCGCTCACCTGCCGCCCTGGCCTCCTTGCACTCCAGGTACATGTCGGTCTTTATCTCGGGATTGTCGTCCGCAATGGTCTCGCCGACGGTCACAAACCGCTCGATGGCCAAGTTCACCCCCTGGCCGACCCTGGCTATCGCCCTGGCCGTCCTCTCCGTGCAGAACGGTCGTTCCCGGTGCGCCACCAACGTCGATATCTGCAATAACACGACGTTCAACAATATATTACACTAATAATAATAGTCTTTTATCTTCTTATAGCTAAATATATATATATATATATGCACCTAGTGAGTCCATCTGGACATTTTTGTTCTCTGTACTTATTTAGGAGAGAGGAGTGATAATATAGTTGAAGATAACGGCAGATAAAAAAAATTGAACACGGGTAAACTGACCATAAAACGTCTCCCGAGTGTACGGCTGTGGGACATCTTCTATGTGAGTATTTACTAGTGTAATACACAGTTGATTATTACTGCATAAAATTATGTATATATGCGGACATGACTAGTGTCCATATAGCTTATGCTGGGTAGAATGTTTAATAGCATTATGATAAATTATGTTACGGCGTTATTATTATTGTTATGTGCGTATAGTTGCAATGATAATATCGTTTTATAATATTATATAGTTTCGTGTCGGGCCGCGTACGAAATCCGCAGGACTACTATCGACCGTACAAAATGTGTAACTTAATAACTACTAGGTCCTTAATACACGCGTGGAACGACCTAACGAAAATGACGATATTTTCTTTTCTTTTTTCTATCCGAAAGCTTAGAGATTCATTGTGTAAAAAAAATATCGCAACGCTTCTGGCTCCAATTATACGTGTAGCGTAGTATGTATATAAGTTAGATGCTCGTCAATGTTATATTATTTTCTTTTTTTCATTATTATTTCATCAGGAGGAAAGCGCGTTTTGTTTATTTAACACTGTTCGGCCCTCCACAATCACTACTTGTAGATATCGTGTAGGTATATGAATATATCATACAATGCATACTATACGTTATTCTGTTTTGTTTTTAACTTTATTAATTATTATACAACCGTACGAAGTATCTGCGTTGTGAACTATATGAGTGCTGTACTCCTGCGTAAACAGTTAATAATTATTTTTCGATTAAGGGACTATCGATCAATTTTTAAATCATCTTAGAAACTTAAATGGGTAAAGAGTTTGTATCAATCGATTATATTTTGATAATTCTACTATGTAATTGGATGCATTTTTACATTGTAAACAAGACAAACTATGATAACTTTAAACACGTAATAAAACTTGAAAGTATGTACGATGTAACTACTGAAAAGTTGATTTTAACTTTGTTCCTCCGTAATATTAATATACACAATATTATTGCATGACGAGTTCTTTTAATTTTAAATATAAGCAACGCTTACGTATTCTAATAACTAAATTACTAATTGATAATTATTATGATACTGGAAGGTAATTAAACTCTGAAATTTCATAAAAGTTTGCATGTTACTATTATACTCAATAACTTCCAAGAAAATTATTGACAGCTCATGCATTAACCTTAGCATTGAATAATTAATAAAATATTATAATTAAATAAGCAATAATAGCAGTCTAAGATTTATTAAATATATAGCCATGTCAAAGTCCGATTAATTTCTCACTTAATCCGATGAATCTTCAAAATGATTTATAAAATGTTTTGGTAAGTGTGAATAATTTTTTTTTAACGTTCTCGGAATATACATAAATGTATTAAATTTGATTTATCTGCATTAAATAGATTCATGAATACAAAATTTTAAATTAGCACGCCATGAGAATTAATATTTATAAATTCCCGAAAAACAAAACACGTGATGAAATTATAATAACTATGAAAAAATAACGTGAAACCTGATTTAACTTGAACTGTAACTAAATACCAAATGTATTTAATAAACAATTTCAAAAATATTTTTTTATAAAACGACTTAGTCTAATTTAAGCAACATGGTCACAGTTAATCCAAATCAATAACTGAGTATTATAAGTAGATAATACTAGTAATAGTATTGTATTTATAGTAGATAAAAGCAGTTATTTGCCCACGAATAAAAAAAAATATATGAATGATACACTTTGGTTATTAGAACTAATTTTTTCCTCTTTTTAATTTATTTAGTTTCTCTAAGTAAATGGTAAAATTATCATACGTAGTAATGAACGAATTTCATTATTCAAATGATTTATATATTATAATATATATGTAGGTATTCGTAGTTACATTTCAAAGTAGTCTATAAAAATAAATTGAACAAAAGTGTATTATATTATACGCGTTTAGGCGTACATATACCTAAAGTACGTACTGTCTTTAATTTTATGAAACAATAAAATACGAACAAAAAATATTATACTATTCGATGCTTTTAAAGCTTGGATACTTGTATGGGAGAATGTCGACCTTAATCGTTTTTTTTTATTATATTATGGTTTTTATGTAATGTAAAAATAAAACCAGTGAAAATATACTCGTGGTTGGTTGGTACTTGGTTGTTAGTGAAAAAAAGTAATCGACAGTAAAATTATTTGTGTATCATCTGCTCGATGTACAATATTGTACTGCCATAATCATAAAGCTACAGTAGGTAGGTTATGTCATATCATTTTGTGTAATAAAATAACATTTAATAAATGTTCATTACAAAATATTATATTAGATGTATTTTTTTTTATTTATGTTTTATAACTCTCATCACACAAACATTATGAACACTTTAAAACCTTTTCGCATTTAGGTACCAACAAAATAACAGTGCATTTTAAGTGAATAAGGTATAAAACCCTTCAGTTAACACAGATTAAGTCTATTCGGCACGGCAGAACACTTATGTTTGATCAAATAACAATTCATTATTATTTTCGTGTATTAAAATATTTGTAACGTTATAAAATCAATGGCAATGTAAATATAATAATAATATGTGTTCGGAAGTGGTAATTGTCTGTCGAATTCATTGACTTGATATAAAACAGTCAATGAATATTACTATCCATAAACATTCATACTTTATTAATAGCTTATTGTTTTATATATTGCTATAAGAAAACGCGCTATATGTTGGGCTAATGGATTAATTGTAAATAAACGTTCCCAAAAATTAGTGTTTAATTTCAGATCTAAAACAATTTCCTCGGCCGCAAACAATTTAATTGGTTCGCATGAACGTGTCTAATGGGATTACTGTCCAAGTAATGAAGGAACGTACAAACTTGAAATTAGGACATGAAAAAGGTAGATGTATAAGTATATTATAGGAGAATCTATATGGGAACTCGCCAAATTTAAAGAACTGGCCGTACACTGTGTCATGTTGAACTACAGTTGGTGCGCGGTACTATTTGTTTTGTTCAGTGGATTAAAATATAATAGGGTTCCAATTAGAATGATATAAATACGCATAGTAACACATATAATGAAGTGGCAACATTTTTAGATTGAAAAAAATAATATTATGGTGAAATATTTGTATAAGATAAAATTTATAGATCAGCAAAGTTAAATAAATTTTTTTAACGATTTTTTAAGTATATAATTATTTATTTACTAATAAATGCGTCATTTTAATATTAAATGTTGAGACTTGATCCAATAGGTGTCTTATACTATTTTCATGTAAAAATAAATGTCTTATAATAACTCGTCTATTATCGGTTTTTCTAGATATTCTATTTTCTTCTATATTTTATATAAAATATTCAAAATAGGTATAACCAATTCAGTTCATCTTGGCACTCGGTAACCGTTACGATTTTTCAAAAAAACAGTAATTCAAAAACTAAATTATATTGAAAACAAAATAATATATAGTTTTCGAACTATTATTTTAGACTCTGAGCGGAAGAGCGAAGAATGTATTGATTTTACAATGTTATGTTTTCTTTTTGTGTGTGTGTCTGTCTGTCATCACGTTTTAGGGCAGTACAGTAAAGGGATTTGATTTTCTTCATCAGCACCTTTTTTGGTAAGAAAGTGAATTTAGTTGATACGTTGGTGGGTCAAAGATAAAAAATCACCAATAAATTTTAAATGCGTCTGAAAAAACAAAAAAAAATTAAAGAAAAACGAGAATTTTTTTGTAAAACAAACTTTTGACAAAATTGATTTCGTTTTTTGATGTAATACAAAAAATAATGATCGTAGATACTTGCAATTTTTACCAAATATTTATATTAGCATTTTCTATACATCATATAAATAACAATATATTTTGATTCCTTTTAAGCTATTTATAGTCATAATAAATTTTCAGTACATTTTTTTTTATTATTATTTTTATTAATTTATAAAATTGTTTGTTTTGTCAAAATACTTAATAATTTAATACAAGGTTTTTCATAACTTATTTTAAGGAAAATTAAAAAAAAAAGTGAAGCGTAAAACCACAATAATTTTTTATAAAGTTTAAAGTTAGAATTTTAACAAAATACGTCAAAATCATGAAAATTTGCAGTTATTTTTGGTTTTGAAATTCATAAAAAAAAAATGTTCTGTTTAAACCTAAGATTTTAAAATTTAACACAAAATTTTCCATAAGTTTTTCTATCTTTCACAAAAAAAAAGTTTACTGAAAACTTAAACAACTTTTTTATGAGTGTTTGAAATTAGACATTGGATATTCAGCCGTAAACTACCAATTTCTCAACAAACAATTTTCTTATTTTGTTGTAATTCAAAAACGAATAATCGAAGACACTTGAAGTTTTCATTAAACGTCAAGATTATTATTTTTTATACAGCATAAAATTTTAAAAATATTTTGACTCTTTTTGAAATATTTATAGGCATAAGAAATTCTTGATTTTTTTTTAGTTTATTTTCAATAAATATCAACTGAAACATTTTCGTTGGATCAAAAAACTTAAAAATGCAATACAAGGTTCCTCATAAGTTGGTTTAATAGTAGTTCAAAAATATTAAAAAATATATAGTCACATTTTTTTTTATAGACACTTTAAATTAAAATTTGGACGAAATTAGATATTTAAATGAAGAATAACTATGTTAGCAATTTCGTTGTAATATAAAAATATTTTTTGTGAGTATTTGAAACTTTTAAAGCCTGTTATTATATTTTAACGACATTTTCAAATGTTTTCGGCAAATATTAAATTTAAATTAAATATATTCATTACAGTGTGTCACTCAACACCTACAGCTGTACGGAAGAGCATTATTCACTTGCCGACCTTTTTTTTTAATTGAAACGGTGACTTAGTGCCAAGATGAACTGATGAACTGGACGGGTTATACATACATGTTACTTATATTACTTGTATAATAATGAAGATTTATTTGGTTTAAATTAAAATTGTATACAAATAAAATATTCATAGAAATTATAAATGCATTTCTTATATTTTTATATTTTTTTGATTTGTTTTTATTCAAACATTATAAAAAGTACCTATAGTAGTTCAAAAATATGAAATGTGTTATGAATAATAAAATAAAGAAACAATCTTAAAAACTTATTTAAAAATTACAATTACAGAAAAATGTATAATACAAAATAATTAAACAAAGTAATAAAAATATTAATAATGGAAACTATAGATAAAGCATAAAAACTCATTCAAAACTTAAAATTGTTATACAATTTATTGTTTAATTAATTTTTAATATATGTATTTATTTTTATAAATATTAAATTAATTGCTTTAGATATTGAGAAAAGGTTGTTCTTTATAAGCTAGTTCTAAACATTGTATAAATCCATATCCAAAAAAGATAAGCGCATAAATATTTACTCTTGAATTAAAATATTAAAATGTAATGATTTAGGAAGTCGGTTATGACAGTTCAATTGTTAGCTTAAGCTGAAAGCCATATATGAATAATAATAAACTATTTTACTATTATTGATTCCATAAGCTATAGGAGGTATTGGACACAGGCACGATGATATTTAAATAACTGCTAATTTTAAGAGTGCTAAATAATGACTACCTACTTCCTATCCCGATTAGAAATATAAATTATATACGATTTACACACGACCACTATGTTTAAACTAAATAAAATTAAAGAACTATATCCACGTTTACGTTTTTATTTATTAAACACACGACTCATGTATCATTTATATTAAATAATATAATATATGATTACCTGCATAATAATAATAATAATAATAATATGTCATCACGCGATTTAGCGTTTGAAATTTAAAGCTAAATGCAATGAATTATTATTATTCTCTAATGTATATTATTATACCATTTAATTATCATGAAATTATTTTAATTTATAAACAGCTTATTATAGTAAGAATATTACGTATAATTATATTGTTTAATACAGCACTATATATGACTATATAAGTACTAGTAAAAACTATAACCATTGATATGTTAATGACTTATATAGTAATATAAAATAATATTTATGTTTGATTTAAATAAACTGATTTTCCATACTTAACATTTTCTATATAAAAGTATCGAGGAAAATCAAAATAAAGTTAATTGATAGAAAATTAAAACCAAACACGTGAATTCGTTAAAAATCAAATAAATTATTCTTAAATAAAACCAAACAATTATATCTTAATATCTATAAAAGTTTAAGTTTTTTAGTTTAGTTGCAGAAACAAAAAATAGTGTATAATATTATTCATTTGACAATGTTTATGTCTAAGCATGAAAATTGTTTTTTTTTAATATACTATTGTAAGCTTTTTCTAACTATTTCATATATAAAAAGTTTAAATTCATAAATTATTAAAAGTTCGATAAAATAAACACTTGAATTTTTTTTACTCATCATACGTTACATAATATGAAACTAGGTGTTTAAGGGGGCGTGTGGAATTTCTCGAGTATCTTTACACGAAAAATAATGTCCTCTCGCATCACTAAATCCTGTTCACTGTACCTACATCGAATACAGAATATATTAGTCAAATGAAAATGCCAATTAATTTTATTTTTAGAGTGTATCGCAATAAGGAACTGAATAATATTATATCGTATTTCATTATAGATGTATATATTTTATCAATACTGTGAAGTAGGTACCTACTTAAAATTTTTTGTTTGAAAGGCGAATATATTATTCGCCATATTATCCACATTAAAAAATTTCCGTAAACTCCCGGTGCACATCATATTTTAATATTATCAAAAGTCCACGTATAAATGTTACTATATTTGAACACCATATTATTATATTATGCACCACCCGATGTCATCCCCAAAAATCTTAAACAATATAATAACAATACATAGGTATACATTATATTCACAACATACCTAGTATGGGGAATAAAAATTACTATACGTCTACAACATGCCTCTTTCCGAACAGGTACCCACTGCTTTGAACTATAACAATGCAGCTGATGACCGAAAATAATAGTTCATAATATTATTTTATACACTATAAAAAAACACTGTAACACAGACTTAAGAGGATGCCACACCTGCATGTGTTGTCTCTGTCTTACAGGACATAGCCGTTTTCGACCAAAATCGTACAATTTTCGGCCTTTTCAGCTGATTCACTTTTCGACCAAAACAAAAAGTTACTATATATAATATAATATGAAAAAAAATAAAATAATTGGTATACCTATAATTTTTGTAAAATTATGGCAACTATAATTTTGAAAATTGTTAAAAGTTTATTCATTTTATGTTAATATGTCACAATATGTATAATATTATATAAAAAAATTAAATAATAATATACAATTGTTGTCAATAATTATTAAGTATAATAGTAGCTAAAACAAAAAAAAATAATTCAACACGTTGGCGATATATTCGAAGAGATTGTGATGCTAAAGTATTTACAATAAATAAAGTTGTCGTACAAGATCATCGTGAAAATTTATCACACAGACATAAGCCATATGTTTGGAATACAATATCGAGGCAAATTGTTAGCTCAGCGTGTAAACGGAAAGCAGTCGATGCATCCTCAGTTAGATCAAAAACAATTATCTTGATAGAAGTTGGTGAAAATATTGAGTCTTTACAGTTTACTACAACGGACATTAAAAGAATAAAGGAAGAATATAAACGAAGCTCGGCGCAAAGTATTGCCAGCGTGTTCCACAAGCTTAGAAGAAGTTCATTCATCGTTGGAAAAAATGCACTTAAAAACTAAACAAGGCGAGGCTTCTTTACTAGTGAATGACAAAAAGAAAAACATCATTATATTTTTATGTGCCTCAAATATTTTATTCCTAAAATAAATCGAGACATTATATATGGACGGAACATTTAAATATTCGATTTGGTTTTTTAACACAAATATTCACTATCCATGGTCTTAAAAACAGAAATTATATTCCATTAATTTTTTGTTTACTTCCAAACAAGACTACCGAAACTTACATTCATACATTTCGCTTGATATTACAGACATGCACTTCTTTAGGTGGAACATTATTGCCGCAGTATGTAACGACAGATTTTGAAAAAGCTATAATTAACGCAGTCTATAATATTTGGTCACAAACCCAAATTATTGGGTGTAGATTTCACTTAACTCAAGCTTGATATCGCCAAATTTAAAAAGTAGGACTAGCTACTGAATATGAAGACCGATCTTCGGAATTGGCAAATGGTTGCGCCACACTTTTGGATTACTTTTTCTAAAACCAAATAATGTTTTAGATTGTTTTCTTTAAAACTTTATGGCTGATCGTCCAATAGATGATAAAGTTATCAAATATACAGACTGTCTCGTTGACAACTATTTAGCAGAAGATTGTGACTATCCTCCAGAAATATGGACATCAGCAAGCTCTAGTTTACAACGCATGACTAATAACTGTGAAAATAATAGTTAAGCGTTGTTATTACTTAATAGAAAATATATCACTAAAATATTGTAATCACATTTTTAGGTATGATTTTGTTAAGTTAGTTTCAAACAATTATTTCAAAATGTAATAAACCAGCGCTAACAAAAATCAAACGACGACATAACACAATTATATTGACCTTATATCATTGTTTTTATTATTTATAAATTAATTTAAACTATATGAGTTAAATAATTGTCTATATTTTATTTTACAACATTTTACGCAACTTACATTTTTAATAATTTTTAAAATTATAATTTCCATAATTTTACAAAAATTATAGGTTATTTTATTTTTTTTACATATTATATTTAAATTTTTAAATAAGTTATGTGTATGTAAAATATTATAGCAAATTAAACCCAATAAATAAAACAGAAAAAAAAATATTTAAAATTTTGTTTTTATGGTACAGTTAGGTAGTTTATAAATTCAGACGATAAGGATAGTTGTTCTTCTGTAGAAAATGTAGAAAGATAATTATATAACTATTTATAATATTATACAAAATATTACTAGGCTATGTAATATTTTACCACATATACCTATAATATACTGCACGTGTGTTTGTCAGTTACTTCGTTTGAATAATAAATATAAAATAATTAATGAATGTGAATGATGTAATTTAAGCGATTAATTAATATGTAATTGTATATCGATAACTATATAGTTTGGACGTGGGGGTTACGCACAGCGGGTTTTTAATCAATACTATAGGAGCGACTTAGGTACGTCTCTCCAAATTTTTTTTGCTATTTGCACGTATTTGAACGTTGCCGTCAGATATTATAATACAATCACCACAGTGACTGTTGACAGTATAAAACTTGCGATAAATAAATAAATAAGTAATTTTAAGTCTGCTGCAAAAATGCCGGCGTACTCGGCATAGGTACAATAAATGTATAATAATTAATTTTATTTTTATTAATATAAGTGCAGCGACACATTTGTGCCCTCTGATAAACGTAAATTATTGGCAGTATAATAGTGTGTTTCTATCTACACAACATGGAATTAATATTATTAACCATGTATAATATTATAAGTGTTTAAGAAGTTGTTTCTCAAAATTCAATTATTTATTGTTATAGTCAGTGGTGTCTTAATGTGCTTAATTTTATAATATCGAAATTTTAGTCCTCGTCTGCCACGCTCTATGCGGAAGTTGACATTATTTATAGGTACCTACTAATATCAGCCGATGACAAAACATCTTTGATTGTCAAAAACTTTTCAAAGCACACCGGAAATTGTTTACTGTTGCATAATTGAATTATGACACAATTTTCTGTAGCTAATTCATAAAAGTCTTTGTATACGTTTTACGCACGCCCGCAACAATGGCAAAAGTATTTTTAGCGTCCTTTTTTCCACGTTAAATGTCCGGAACTATCAAACACGCGCACTGCTCTAGAACCACAGATTTTAGTATAAGAGGAGAAACTTTTGTTTTGGTGATTATATTATTTTAGTTGCTTTTGCCTTTTATAGTCGTATTCGTTTATCTTATTTTCTCCCGAACAAATTATTCGTGATTTTAAAAGATTAATACTACTTAATATTATTTTTCTTGTATTTTACAAATTAGTCGACTTTTATTATTATATATATATTGAGCATTAAATATATTCGTAGTATTTCACAATCACATTCACACAATTACCTATTATATATCTACCTATTTTAAATTATCCATACGTATTTTATTCTTTACAAATTAGTAAATTACTATGTATTGTATATTTGCTCTCTCGATTTATGTTAATTAAATTTTGTTTTCTAAGAAAGAACAAAAAAAAAAAAGACAAAAGAAGAAGAAAGGCACTGACTTAGCCTTCATTAGTCATATGATCGATCTACTGAATAAAATATACATCCGTTCCAATTATTTATTATTCCATTTATTTATTCGTGTAACTATTTATTTACGGGATGCCTATCTTCATTTGCCTTTTCTTGTATTTTGCTTAAACGTGTCTAACCATGAACATTGTTCACACTATTGTCCTTCTACATTAAATGCGCATCTTTTTCAAAGCGTAATTAACAAATTCCAAACAATTGTAAGAAATTAATTTAATACAATATGCTAAAAATATACGGATACCTGCGTATATTTTATAGTATATGGCAATTATAGTAGCTCATCTATGGTTTGGGATTAAAAAGCTTTGAAATTTGTATTAATATTGTATAAATTATACTCAGGTGACTGTTGTGATTTAAAATACATTTAAAGTTACCATATTCACAATAATACATAAAGCTATACATATAACACGTATACTTATACTTGATACAGGAAATGTCATTAGAGCCAATGATAAATTTCACAATATTATCTTTGATCTTTATTCCTCGATTTTTGTTAAAACGTTTATTTGAAATCTAATGCATGCCATGCATGGATCCAGAACACAAATCTGGGCGAGCAACAATTTTTTTCAATATACATTGATTATAAATGCAGTATTTATAGTTTTTATGATCAATGCAGTAGTTTTCAGTAATAGGCATTCATGTACCATGAGGGGGGCTTCTAGGTTCCTGAACCGTCCCAAAATGTATCAGTATCAAATACACAAAACAAAACATTATTATGGTATTTTAAACTTTCATTGAAATTCGTTTCGTTAGTTAATCATATGCCGTTATACCAGTGATGTACCCACCGGGGGGTGTCGAAATGAGAGGGACATATCCCTTTTTCACTATAATATACATGTATATAATATATATATATAGTATATATTTGAATATCATCCTTTAGGAAAGTTTTAAGTACGCCTCTACCAGTTACAATGTGTGTTTCGTGAATACATATTAAATTCCAAACATCTCATTAGCTGTATCATAATAAATTGCTAAATCAGTTTATTCTAGTGTATTCTAATTTAAAAAGACCGATCAGAGTTTTTTATTATTATTTAAAACATTGCCATATCGTCTGAATCTTCTTTAGCCGATACTCAGTTTGTTATGTTTTTTATACTGATCTACACTTTATTAAATAATATAAAGTTTTTTTTCACCTGCAAAAAATGAAACAATAGTCATGCCCTTATCTAAACCATTAATTTTTTTTTCCTTAACAGATTTGCAAGTGTTATTCATCTTAAATAAAATAAGGTGAAAAATTGTAATAATGCGTGTTAACACTGACGGCCATTTTTTAGTACCTATTTCATATTTGTATACAACCCATAAGGTATTAAATATTGGTTAAAACAATTTATAAAAATATTTATGAATACACAATGAATTAATGTACAAAATGATTGTCTTTAAAAATCCTGTAATAATATCTTATGTCTGTATACTATGGACATTTAGTACCTACCTATCTATTTCAATGAATTCGCTGTGCAAATGACAATATTCATGACTATACATAGCACATATTATAGATATAAAATAGTATACTTTTAAATAATTTGCCAACTTTCACTGACTTTTTACTATGAATACGTCAACAATCACTCGTGACTGTAAGCGTTCACCCATTGACACTGACTACAAACATTAACAGTGTCACTTACATAATACATTGATATGTGTGCGCGTATTGTATTTATGTAAATTTGTCGTGGGTTAAATAGTACTATTAGTCAAATGAAAATATATATAAAAAAAATTTCGAGCATTGATTTTGCCCCGTCGTGTTAGGGACGTTTAATTTTTTTAAGTAACACGCAACGGAAAAAAAAACTACGATTCCCGAAGCAACCTTATTTCCAGTCGAATTTCAGGGCATAACCAAAAAGGTCTGACCGTCAAGCTACGTCGGTCGAAAAATGGTACTTTTTTTCCAGGCAAAATCCTGTCAGCATAAACATCATTTGCACCACACGTGTTGGAAGTACCTACTTTAAAATGTGAAAGTATATTGGTATTTTTTCCCCCATATCACTCTATACGAACTCGGAGACCTATATAATTTATTGAACACAAGTTCCACTTAACGAGAAAAAAAATGTTTCAGACGTAAACTATCTGAAGCGTATACATTATTGATGCACCGACGTCGAAATTGAGATAAATAAAAAAAAGAAATACCACTTCGTCAGTAAAATGCATATGCATGTATTATGTTTTTTATATACGGTTGTTTAAAATTCATCGTACCAGCTATACAACGCGGTTCTTTAAATATATGTTGAAACCACCTACATGATGCGATCACATTTTTTCGGTTTGCATATTATACTTATTATAGATACATATATATACGATATACGTTTACGAAACAATTTAACGATTTATGCGAAATAAATAATTTCTTGAACGCTTTCAAAACAGGTAATTGTTACTGTTTCGCGTTATTTATAGTGGCATGTTTATAAAAGTCGACAAGGCCGTTCTAATGTAGGCATATAGGTGCAATTGGGGGATGCTCGGATGTGATCAACACCTCTAGTTCTGAAATAAGTACCTGCTATATAATTTTTACCATTTGTGGTTAATTAGTTCTTATATTTTGTTAATAACATAACTGAAACCGTTATTAGATATTTGATTATTCGATCAGTGGGGAGGAGGGGAGTAAATTTGTCAATCTTGTAATCTATAATCATATTAAGACTAACAAAAAAAGAGGGCCTCAGCATCACCGTAATCTTTTCAATGAAATTGCGTCTCTATTAATGCATTATGACCGATTTCGGGGACCAATAATCGTACATGATAATATATAATATATTCTAAAATATATTTTACGCCACTGCGGAAAAACGATTTATGGTTACTACTGTATTGCATGCGTATACGATTTGTGAAATGCACAAGACATTAAACACGCGTAAAAATTAACACAACAGAAGTAAACAAAAGCATGGTAATATTGTTTTAGCGCATTTGTACACACGTGCTGTGTATATAGGTAGTAGTAGGTACTTCGAACACTGCGTATAATCAAGTAAATTCTGAATTAAATAATCCCTTCCCTCAAGAAATATTACAATATTGGTAAATTTCTTCTTTTTCTTTTTTTTTCAAGAAATTTTGTTTACTTTATCAAAGGAAAAAAATCGTAAATGTGCAAAAATGAAATGTTACGCGTATACTTACGCAATTGATTAAATACGTCTATATGGTCATATACAATATATACCCACCCCCCTATCTACCTGCCGACCTTTAATGTATCTCGAAAATGGCGATCGGGGAATGGATGTGAGGTTGTTCGTCTATACACAAAAGTTGGCCGTATTTCACTTGGATTTGATCGGTTTTCACGAAAAGCCAATTTAATCGTATAAGTTTAACGTAGATATAACTAAAAACAGTATAAAACGCAGACAAAGACTGTTGCAGTTGAAAAAAACTCGACAATAATATTTTATATGGAGTCGAACATTTTGCAGCGACAGACAATTTGATAGACACGTAACTTCTTTGCGGTCTCGTTTAAACGTTTGGCGTTAAACCTGTTGGCCGTACATTGTGCAGAAATCTTTCCAATTAAATGAATATTTTAACACATTATGAGCGTAGATCAAACGTCACACAACTGGATATAAAATGACCAGAGGTCAAGCATACCGCGTTCGCCCCTATATAAATACAAACTGAAAACGATTAATCAAACCGAGTTGACTAGCTTTGTCGCCAAGTGTCTGACATCATTAAAATTTTCTGAGGAAAGATAAAGAAAAAATAAGTATTCGAAATTGATAAATAAGCTTAAACTGTCGAAAGTTAAGTATATTTACCAATTATGTAATGTTTAAGATCAAAATTGAATAAAATATTATAAGTGTCTACAATTTATATTTTATTAGGAACTTTTACTCACAAGTGTCCAAAATGAATCTATAACGATAGTATATTAAAATATCACCTTAGTTTTGATGAAAATCCAAAAAATATGTGACCGGTATATTATTTTCACAAACAGTATACCTTATATCAGTTTATAACCAAAACAAATTAAAACGATTACGATTATTGCTTATTTAATAACAATTATTTTTTGTTTTTTTACTTAGTCAAAATAATAATTATAACTAACTAAAATGTAAAATTGTTTTCAAATATTCTACAAACACAGTTTAATGATTGTATTTATCAAGATTTTTCAAAAGTAGGTAGGATAGCATTATAACGAATGGAAATCAAACGCATCTTACAAAATAAAACCGTCCTAAGTAGATTATTGATAATTTTTAAATTACTTCGAACTATACTTTCTTCGCTTTATTTTTTCATGGTAACATCGTGTTTGGTCAGTATTAAAAAGTCAGTAACCCTGTGGAAAACTTTTCTAGGTCGACTTACCACATTAGCCCAGATGGCCAAACACTGAACAGTATATAGGAACAAAAACTTTTCAAACAGCGCTATTAGTTCTCCGACTGATAGTAAATGGAAATGTTGAAATTTTTGATGAATGATGTTTTCATTCCGACATTCATTGTGAGACCCGTGCCCTGTACCCGCAGAAATTTATAAATGAAACAAACCCGCCTACAATCTTTCACCATTTAAAGAAAAAAACTCGTTTTAAGGATTTGAGGTGCACAATCGAGTATCCTTTGGTCGGAATAATCGAAAAAAAACCATTTGCCATCCGATTAATAACGAATTTCCGATACAACATACTAATATTATTATTTTTATTTTTTACTTTTATAATTATAATTTATATCTACACTGTTCTACAAATATCTTTATAATAATAAGAAAAGGAACCCAGCTACAGTCATTGCAAAATTTAAAAACCACAAGCGCGAAAAAAAATACCTGAACACCATCGTATAGAATTGGTACAACGGTATCCCTCAGTCAAAAGACCCAATAACAATTTTACCTAATAACCAAAATACATTATTAGATGCTACAAAAGTATTGCTTTATATCACCAAAAGTATTCAAGTTCGTGAAACCGACATTGAGTTTATTTAAGAAAAAACTAAGCTAATAAACTATAAGACAATAACTCGATAAGCAACACGATTGTTATCATCGAATGTCAATTATTATAAGTTATATCCATGATTAGGTCAGATTTGGCGTTTTGCTTATTAAAATATTGTTTAAAACACTTTAAAAAATTCACTGCTCCTTTTTACATACATTTTTGTATTGCATAATTGAGGACGTTATATGGTCAAAAAAGGAAGATTGAATAGATAATGTAACATTAAAAAGAAAGGCAATACCAAAATTTTGAACACCACTGAGAATAATAATATAAATAATACAGTGTTTAATAGTATTATGTTCCGACCCCTGAAATTACAGTCGGAATCTCGATAACTAAAACATTGATATCTCGATGTCCCGTTTATAAAAAATTCACCTTTAAACGCCACACGACTATACAATACGTGATCGGTTTTTAATATCTCGAATTTATCTCCCCCTCCCCCAAGCTTTAAGTTTAGGTATGTCGCAAACCACCGCGAAAGGTATCCGGAATAAACACTGCCTGCGCCCAGCAGTGGTATGTGGGCGCACGTCAATATAAGAGTCAAAGCTTTCAGGGCACGATTTGGATGCGGTGCGGGCGTGCGGAGTATATAGCTTAGCCATTGGCCCTGTCCGTCGCCGACTATCGACGCGCTATCCGAAGAGCTTTCTATACCCGGTCCCGCCCGCGCCAACATCTCATCCAGATCACAGTATCCAAAATAGGCGAGCCCCCCCACCCGGAGCTCCACTCCCTCCTACCATACGCGGGTCGACCGTCGTGTGGAGCACCGGGCACTGTGTCGCGGCTGCGGCGGCTCGCGATATAACCGCGTGGTACATGCGTGGCAGCGGCAGCGGCTTACCTGCTGTCTGCCGCAGTGGTCGCCGAGCAGAAGAGCCATGTCACGGCGTGTCAGTCGGTCGGCGTATGCAGGGTGTGTGCCGGGTGTTTGGCACTTTCGATTACGCCCGCGCGCGTGGCGCACAGCAGGGCTCGCACTGCAGCAGGTCCGAGGAGACGTGGCCGCGGGCGTAGGTATCCCCGCGGATGGGAAACCCGGGGGAAGATCTCGACGACGACGATGACTACGCGTAAGACCCGTCGTATACGATACGATACGAAACTTAACGAGGAAATTATTAAAATATAACAACGACAATAATAACAACGATGATGATGGTGATAATATAACAACGAGAACGATAGCAATATATTTTATTATTATTGAAATATATTATAAAAACAATATATTGTACAAGTATGGTGAAACCGCGCACGTTTTTTTATGTATCATTTTTTAAAAAAATTTTTTACAAAAATTATTCGTACGAAAAACAGCAGTGGGCATATTATGGTATTTTGTGTGTGCGGTGCAAATTTATTTTTTATTTTAAATAATTATTATATAATATATTATATTTTATCAGATTAATAAAATTATATCTTTACCGTTGTGTGTAAGTGTGTGTGTGTGTGTGTGTGTGTATGTGTGTGTGTGTGTGTGTGTATTTTTATGTAAGTGTATGTGTGTGTGTGTGTGTGTGTGTGTGTGTAGTTTCGAGGGGGGGCGACGGCAGCGGCGGCGGCGGCGGCGGCTGCGGCAGCGACAGCGGCGTCGGCGGCGTCCGGCGGCGATCTGCTGGTGCTGGTGCTGGTGCTTGTGCTGGCTGCTGCCCGTCCGGTGCGTTTGTGCGTGCGCGAGCGCGTGCTGAGCGTTGGCGCGTGCGGGTAACGCGCGCGAACGACGACGCCGGACCCGCCGCCGCCGCCAATCAATAAAAACCCACCACCGCCGACACCACCGACCTGCACCGTCTCGCCACCATCGCCGCTACCACCGACAACGCCACCGTCGTCACCGTCGGTACACGCCACCGGCGGCGGTGGTAGCGTATCTTTTTGCCATGACACGGTTAACCTCAAACCGTGTGGGACCCGACGGCCGACGGGAAACGCACCGACGACGAAACGCATCGCTTTTCCCGAAATCCCGACCACCGTCGTATGCCTCTTATTATCTGTGTTTCTGCCCTTTCGGTGTCGTATTTTTTGGTGTGCGAACGGTGGTGATACGCGGGCAAATGGAAGCCGATCAAGTGCGCGCGAAAAAGGTCACGCGGCTTAATGCGTACATTTATTACCTATTATCATCGTCGGGAACACTCGTAACGCTGCACGCGTAATATGGGTCACACCTGGCGATCTATTTTGGTTTCGGAACCGGAGCTGTTATTTTACATACCACTGCGGCCACCGCTTTATTCGTAACGGTATCACGTGCATTGCAGATTTTACACGTGGACCTGTGCAAGCCGCTCAGCACACACACACGTGTATGTACGTGAGTGTATAAATGATATATATATACATGCATAACTACTGCGACGGCGTGGTCGTCGCAGCGAAACGAATTACACAGGAACACGGCGGCGTGGTCGGTTACTACGCCGGCCGGCCGCGACGGGGACGGAGTGGTATGATCGAAATACCACGGACGCACATTGACGTGACATTGTGGACGGATGGACGATACATATTATTGTAGTATATCATATTGTAGACGGCACATACCTGTTTGACGAGCGGCAACAGCGTGTGTTCGATGCTCTTGAGCGTGATCTCTGCACCGCCATCGTAGTGGTACGACTGTCCGCGGCCACCACCGCCTCCAGTGCCGCTGCCGCTGCTCGTGCTGCCGCCGTCGCCACCGGATGACGGAGAAGCCGCCGGGGAAGCGGCCGGCCACTCTGGCTGTCGGTGACGCGCCGCCGACGGTGATGTGCAGTGTGATGCCGATGCGGCGACGGTGACGATTGGCGGTGAAAGCGGCGACGGCGGTGCGTTTGACGACGGCGTCGCAGCCGGCGATTTGGCCATTTGGCATTATTCCGCGGCGCGCCGCGTGCTTGTGCGGGGTGTGCAAGTGTGCGCGTGTGAAAGTGTAAGAGGGCGCGCGCGCGCGCGTGCGAAGCGTTTCGGCGGCGGTGTGGTGCGTGCACTCGTACCTATATTATTTTAATAATAACAATAATATGCCGTACCGGCGAGTGGGCACGCTACTGATGCGATGCGTACGCGGCGCGCGCGTCCCCTCGTGTAAAACGTTTGCGGCGGCCCGTAGAACGCTAGAGCGACCGGCGTGTGCGTGCGACGTGTCGTCATCTGCGGCGGCGGCGGCGGCAGGGATTGAGTCTCCGAGGAGGGGGCGGCGAGCGCGGAGGAGGAGGACACGTCCGTCCCCCGATTTTATTATAACTCACCGCCGACGAAAACGGCCGCGCGTCCAAACGAACGTGTGTGTGTGTGTGTGTGTGTGTGTGCTACGGAGACCGGTGGTCGCGTGCGCGAGCGAGCATACAGGGCGCGTGGCCGGCTTTCGGCACCCCGAGCGACGGCGGTTGAGCGGCCGACTCGACCGAGTGAGCGCACGTGGTATAATCGCGGGTCCCTATAAATACGATTTCGAGCGCGATCAAAGGCCGCCCGTCCAAGGCAGAACGGAGTGTGTGTATAAATAATATTTACGCGATTAATGCGATGATGGCAATGCTGAAACCAAAAAACACGACGAGCGCGACCCTCCTCGTCCGTCCGCCCGCACACAATTCGTCGTAATAATATATTATTATTATTATTATTATTGAAGGTCGCGTGTGGCGGTCAGCTGCTCGACGTCGAAAAGCGCGCGAGTTCGCTGGGAAAAAAAGTGTTGACACTCCGCGCGAACGCCCACGAGCCCTACTGACACCTATTTACCAATCCGCCCAACCGCATTGACTCGGGCGCTGGTCCAGAGTGGTCTAGGGGGGGCCGACTCACCACTGTGCCCATACTATAAATTAGATACTGCCATTATTGATTTCAAATACTATAAATACTGTACATATATATATATATAACCCAAGTACTGTATTGTATTTGTGTTGTAAAAAAATTGTTGCCCCTCCCCCTGGCGGTATTTCCATTTGAGTGATATAATATAGGTACATACTGCATTACGAAGTGTCAACGACCGCGACTTCGCCAGCTATAGGGCGGAGGTGCACAAATGTTTCTGCATGCATGTCTAATGCACCCGTAGATTATTGGTAAATCTTATCCGAAACGAAACCCGTGCGGTCAATGAATATTATGGGTAAGGTCGAATTGCAATTATTTAATATTTTTGCCGCTAGGGTCAGAAATGTGAATGATTAAATATCTTTCGTTTCGATTGTTACACAAAACCCATGTATTAACGAATATCAGCAGTCGGCGACGATCGGAAGTATAATTTGTATTTAAATTGTTTTAATTGATTTAGTTTTTTTAAACTTTTTAAGGCATATTTCATTTTTTAAGGCCTTTTTTTTCAAATTTTCTTTTGAAATGTTTATCAAAACGAAAAATTTCTGTGGCTTATTTAACGTCGTTCTAATTTTAGACGATATATTTTATTTTATTTATTTTTAATATTTATTTATAAAGTGTAAAATAATTTTAGTGCATAATATATTATGGTTTCCAAGAATACAAATGCTTGTATATTTTCTGCTTTTTTTAAAGATATACCTATATCCTCGCCCTACTTATTACATAATATGTCGATGACCATAACGCTGTTGACGAATGATGAACAATATAGCGATATTAAAACTGCAGCCATTCAGCTAGTAGAAGCGATCTTTATTATACCTCCTCTTTCCCCCGTCGTAATCGTATGGTCCTGGTCATAGCGCAAATTGGATATATTAATATATACGCAGTACGTATATATTATTAAACCATTTTACACATGTGTATGTACACAATTACAGTACTCAAACAACTACATGACCAGTGTAGTATAAATACACAATAATTAAATTTTAAAAAAAACACGTCTATAATGTGCACATGTGGTTGTTAGCGATATCGCAATGATTATTTTTAATTTTCATCTTGAAAGGTATATTTTGTGTATTAGTGAAAAGAAAATTTATTATACTTTTTTAATTATTTATACTTATTTTAAGTTCAAAAATCTGTTTTGTATCAAACCATTGACATTATAGTATTTTACATTTCTATTAATCCTTGTTCTTCCAACTTAACTCAATGATCTTTATTTGATATTAAAATGATCTTTATATAATTTTTTTTCATAAGTCATTATGGATTACAATAGGCTTTTGTCTATAAGCACACAATTATCTACCAAACTTGTACATTACATTTTTCTGTCAAATTTAAAAAAAGATAATCACATTTTCATAAAACCCAAAAAAAATTACCTTTAAGTTTAATTATGAACACTTTTACAATCATTATAATAATAATTTTTCTATATTTATGTAATAAAAAAATAAAATGAAATACAAACCATAATTATTTATTCAAATTTTTTTTGCTACTTTTAGATGGCATGTTTATAAAAAACTTTAACCTAAATTCATAAATCACTAAGAGTTAAAATATTTTATTAAGTTTATTAAAAATATTTTTATTAAGTTAACTAGTTATTTAAAACTTAATAAATATTATACTGATTGATATTTAAATGAAATAATGTTCTGTTTTTTCAATAAACAATTAACATTATTTTGTACTCGTACAGCAATACAATAAAATATATAATAAATACAATAATAATGTCATCGACGTATTTATTCATAAAATAAATTTATTTTGTGGTAATGGAAAATGGAAGTCTGTAACATTTTCCAAATTTGGCAGAAAAATATCTCACCTAGTATTAAACTAATAAATGTAAAATATCATAGATTTTATAAATTTAAATCAAATCAAATTATTTTTTATGCGCGTCCATCAAATTATATATTTGTTAAATTTAAACGAAATATTATTCTTGGCGTAACGTTATCATAGTAATAAAAAATAACTTACACTTATGTTCTAATATTACATTTTATATAAATAGGTAGTTAAATTGCAATAAATTCATATCTTATATGAAATAACTTTAAATAAATTACTATTTATACAACGAGATAGCTAAATTTATATTGTCTCTATTTCAATGAAATTGGATTTCATACTTATACAACTATATACCTACAAATCCCTAAGGCCGAATAACATTTCACCGTAATAGATTATTTATAGACAAACCTATATCTATATATAGTTGGTAGATACGTGTGTATAGGTATATGTATTGATTGTATTGGTATATTATACAATTCACAGACAATAAACATTATCTAAACGCGCCAAAGGTTTTTTTATACATTTTACTACGAGCATTAAATATTCAAACAATTCAGTTGGTTTTTTAAGCGCTATAACAACTGAGCAGTCTATACTGAATAAAAATAAAAACATCGCGAAAACGTTAAGAAGATATTTCAAATTCTCCATTTTAAATGTTTGTGTAATAAATTTTCCCTATAAATATGTATATCAACTATATAATAGACCTATTAGGTATAGATTGTATTTTAACTCGTCATCGATCCGCTGCGGCTATACCCACTCATTTTAATAACAAATACACAAATTCTACTTCATTAACATGGCAAGAGATCTCTCTTCATTGTTCGTTGTGTATTCTGTTTCTAAACTAATAAGTAAAACGTTCTTATTTTCATTTTTCATACTCAAACAATTAAATAACATTAAGGTGAACCAAAAATACAAGTTTAAAATTTCAGGTCGTAAGATGGTAATTTATATTAAATAATAAATTCAATCAAATTTCGAAATTAATATAACAAAAAATTATGTCAACCCTCGGCTAATAATTAATGGACCTATATATAATAAATCTGCTTTAGAAACGCAGAATTCGTATTTTGTTGCCGTTTAGAAAATACTAATTGTTGGAAAATTATCCGGCTTGTTTTTTTATAGGGAAATAAATTATTTAAACTGGTCGGTCTTAGGAGGATTTAAAAAACACTGCTATCTATTTTTTTTTTTTAATTAGAATTAAGGCTTCAACTACTGAAGTCATTAGCCTGGTACTATGTGTGGAGGAACAATTGGTTGGAACACGTTTTTGTATATGTGGCAAGGATTTGTCGCTATAAACCCGAGTGGTCACCCATCCGGGAGCTAGCAACATCGGCCGGTACGTGTACTCAGAGCGTTTCCGCAGTTGAGCGTACAACCGCGTCACACCAAGCCACAATTATCTATTTTGTTATTTAATCAGAATGGATTTTTCCCACACCGTTAAACAAATTCCTTAGAAAAAGAAACATAAGGATCTGTCGTTCGTGGCTTATTAATCCGTGTTTTAAATAAACTTGGTATTGGTAACCACTTCTTACTTGGTTACGTTCATAATTCGTCGAACGTTTTCAATTTGTAAACCTCAATATTTCTAACCCAAGTACATATTCATAGCATATCTTCTGTATAATTTAAAGTGACCTCTGGTGTCCCCCAGACCCAAAATGGACCTTTTTTTACACATTACTATTAAACTAATTTATATTAATTCAGTCTTTCCTGTAGTGTCCTCTTGATGGTTTTTACTTTTCTCCAATGAACCCAACATTTTTGCTTCAGTTTCCTCATTCAATAATTGTCAATTACTTCAGGATGTGTTACAGAAATTTTTAAATTGGTGTGATACACTGATGCGGATGGCTCATATCACTGCGGATATTGATAAATATAAATATAAATACGTCTTATCCTTACACTAATCTTTTTGTATTAAATTTCCTATTTGCTATCTCATAACTGTCATTATCTTATACTATTTCTATACCCACCTATATAGGCTATATCATATTATGTTATTTGTCGAAAGCCACCCAGTGCAGCGTTTACATTTAACAAAATAAAAAAATATATTAGACTAAAACGCGTACGTTTGGCTCTTATACCTTTCCATAATTATTATTGGCTAAAGCTATGCTTACGTTTCTCGTTACGAAACGCATTTTAAAATAATTATAATATTGCATTTTGCATCAATAATTAATCTAACAACGGGAGCAGGCAGACGCATATAAGTATACTTAAATCAGTGTCACAACGAGATAAACAAAAGCAAGATCTTCTATCTCAAATCATCTACTGCAGTGAAATGTTTTGACGCTAAAAACATCCCCTAACGCCCGAATACTATGCAGAATGTTATGTTATTATATTACACAAGTATTCGAATACGTGCGTGACATTTCCCTCATTATAGTTGAACTTGTGAGCACAACAATTATAGTATTTCGAACCATTGACGCATGTTCATCCCCATTGTGATTGTATACCTTTTAATAATGGTGCGTTTATTCAAAATCTGATTTTTGAAATCTTTTAAGTATACCTACTATAAAGGCTATATTTATTATTATCAGATATTTATATTTCTATACCATTTAAGAAATGATATGCAGATGCATATTTACAGAGGGTCTATAGGGATTGCTCCCTTCTAACATCCGTATCCAAAACAACTACGTTATGTTTTATATTTTTACTTGATTTCCAAAAAAATTTATTTTTATATCATAATATCATGATCAATGTATAATGTTCACAGTTAATTATATATGCAGAAATGACAGTTGCATGCATTATAGATAAAAAAAAGCAAAAAAGCAAAAAGCTCCTAAGTATCTTTAAAAGTTGAACCTATGGTAATGGTGAATTCCCTAATACACTGTTTTAAGACAATTTTCTGAACCTTCCTTACACAAAAATGTTTAAATACGCCCTGTAATAGTGATACAAAATTTCTATTTTTTTTTTTTTATGTAAATTTATATTTGATAAGTACGTGATTTTGATTTTGATGTGCTAATAAATGTGCTATTAAACATGTAATAACATTCATAAGTTCATAACCCTTAATAATAGTTCTACGTAATATAAAAAATAGTAGTAATATTTAGTTTAGTAGATACCTACGACCTACCTATAATGTCATAATAGATATAGGTACATAAATTTATTATACTCGGACAACTATTTCAAATAAAAAATACCATTACATTAATATTACTTAATCATTAAAGTTTTAAAATCTTTTTTTATCTCTTTATTAGATAAAAAAAACATTGTATATTTACATCTTCCTTTAAACAATTAATGTTTTTATATGAATTATGAAACATTAATGAATTTGTTTATTTTTCGTAGTAAATTTGAAGTTGTCATGATTACAATAGCTGTATACCTATAAGCCTTCATTTTATTGAACACGTTGGAGAACGACGAGCTCCTATATAACATATCACCAGGTTACTTACTCACAGGATTTGACCTACAACGCAATTTGTGGTTTACACTTAATAGAATAAGAACTTTAATGGCAGATGTGCAGATTCCTTGCATAAATGGAACATAAGAAACTCGCCAGAATGTGAATGCGGAGCGGAAAAGCAGAATATTTACCACATAGCTTTTGTATGCCCCATCCACGTCTATCGAGGGCCCAGAATCGACTGTCTCATAACCCTCCATACATTTATTCAATGGTTGAAGAAACTAGAACTTAAACTCTAATACCAAATATATTGACTTGTTGCCCTATTAATATTACCCACTATTATTCATACTACTAATATATTCTATTTCGTTTGTTTGTTTGTTTTATTTTTATTTGTACTCATCTGTTATACACTAACTCAATTTGCTGTAAGCTAACATATTATAATATTAGTCTAATTCAAGTAACCACAAACCATATTCTAAAAAAAAATTAAACACTAAATATAACATTATTCTTCCATAATTTAAACGAACTTTTTTTTTAAATCACATGTATAAAAATATATTGAACAAATAGGCAGTTCTAAAAATTCCTCATCGTAAGCTTTGATGTTAGCACTACCAACTTCAAAGTTTAATAATTTTTTGGCATGCTTCCGACAAATTCCAACAATTTTATAACTTACCTATATGGATATTTTCGGGGACGCACCATAGCTCCGCATGAATAAAAATATTTTGTGGAATCCGTAACTCCGTATGCACCGTATCTCCGCACGGTCGAAAATACAAACGCACCGTATCTCCGCACGGTTGAAAAAACGAACGCACTGTAACTCCGCATTCTAAAAATATTTTTAATACCAAAAGTTCCCATGCTTATATCGGTGTAAAACAATGTTAAAATTAAACTATTATATCTGCAAAGCAATATCTTATCATTATTGTGTACCGATTAATTTCTCGTGTCTTTGTAAATCAACGAATTGACAGTGATCACTGATCAGTTGTCTATCAGGTTTAGATTTCAAATTTATTTTATAAAATTTTACTTTTACATTTAAAAATGGCAAGTGAAATAAGTTTTATATACAGTCAACGAAAAAATGTGCTGTTAATGAAAAATAATTATAAATATTCCAAGTATACAGAATTAAAATCAGGCGAAACTGGATGGAAGTGCATACAAAAAACATGTAAAGCAAAATTATACACAATTGGCGTTGATAATAATTTTTCGAGAGAATCAGGTACACATGAACACGAAAATATCGAGACCAATATTATTGTTCGACAAACAATTAGTAATGGTATAAA
>JACXSJ010001866.1:18952-66741 GCA_014851325.1 Pentalonia nigronervosa | reverse complement strand
GGGGGGGGGGGTGCACAGTAATTAAATTCTATATTAACCTGGGTATAGTCAAATATTTAAGATGACTCGAGTCAAATCGCAAGGCATGCTTATTTAAGAAATAATAGCTGTTTAAAACAATTTGATAATAAAACGTTTTTTTTTTAAACTGCGAGGGTGAGAATGCATCCCTTGCATCTCCCTTACGGCGCACATGTAAATATGTAAAGATATTTTAATGATTTCTATACGGTGCTGTATCTTATAATATATTATTATAACCGTTATTATTTAAGTAAGTATGCCTATTACCTATGTAATATTATATAGATTTACGCACTTTCCCAGTGGCGCACACGAAGGTGACACCCTTATCAAAATGAATAGTGGATGCTGGCTGAGTAGTTGGTAAATTTACACTGTTTATTTATTTCATTAGGAGATAAATAATGACTATTATGAATGTTATTAATGTAAAATAATTGATTAAAACATTTTTTATTATTGCAGTATATTTAATAAGTGTTGGGAGTATAATAAAATGTTCCTTACAGAAAATGAGTGTGCACTGTTCCCTTGTACATACCAGCTGTTTGTTATTTAATAACCAGCTGGAAAATCGCGGAGAATATTATATTTATACTAATAATCGAACAAAAATGTGTTAGATACGAAAGGTGTTGACCAGTTGCCCTCAGTGGCTGTTTTTGGCATTTAAAAATATGTACCAGTTGCCTTCAACCAAATTTACCAATTTCTCTCAATGTAAAATAGCACACCTATAGCTGGTACAAAGAAAACAATTTTACCAACAAGAATTTAATTTTAGTCGCGGGAATTATTTTAAATTTAAATTTTCATTTTAACAATTAAAAATAATGTATGTTGCTTATTATTGTCGTTGAAAATATAGTATTATATGCTTTTTATTTTAATACTAATGCTCTGTAGCTGTGTTCACGGCGTCGCTCGTTATGCAGTCACGTCATATTTACCTCCCCATACCAGGTATGGTATTGTGATCATATATATACTATGACAAAGACAATTCACTGGTACATATATAAGTGTATTTAGGGGGGCTTAGCCCCCAGTGTGAAGATTATCTCCCCTTTAGAATTTGTTATCTATTTGGTTCAGGTAAATTGTGCTTATTATATCGAACTTGTGACAAATCACAAGAATATTAATATTATAATTGTTTTAATTATTTATCATGATTAATTATATAATCATATTTCACGTCAAAATATAATAAATATTAAATAATATAAAATTTAGAATGATTTGTGTTTTTTGTATCTGTATGTATATGAAAAGTAGTAGAAAAGTAGTTTCAATTTTTCAACATTTTTAAAAAAATTCATCTGTTTTACAATTTACAATACAAAAGGGTGGTTTTTGTTTGAAAAAAAGAAATATGAAAATATGGTCCTTATAGATTGTTTACTGGGTATTTTTATGTAAATACACTTAACAATTCCAAAAATCAGAGTTTAAATAAATAAATTATTAAAAGAAAACATCGAGGGGAGAATATAATAATGCTTGATAAATTGTTATAGACCCACAGCATTAGCATAGTAAACTTAAGAGGGCTCCTAGTGAAGCCTCTCCTATCTAACAAATTATCAGCCCCCTCCCCCCTCTCAAAGCAAAATAATTGCTATGCCGCTGAATAAATATTTATAGGGAGTATTGAGCAAATTAATATAATTATATACCTACTTAAGCGGAGCTTCAGCTCAAATATTGCGAGTAATGTATTCATATATAAGAATATTACGGTCTCATATAATATACATAGGACTACAATTGCATTTCTTTGAATATAAATATATAATAAGTGATACAACGCACAAGCGCAGGCGTACAGCATTGTGTAATACCATTGTATTATAGTATCTATACATAAAATATTATGAGTATAATATATAATGCATAGTAACACGACTACGTTTATAAGTACCCACAAAATGATTATATTATTTGTACAGGTATATAATAACGTGTACACATATATCATTAATATAATACTCTATACACGAACACGATTAGGAGTCTGCGGGGGTGACGGCCACTGGAGGGACCGAGGGTTGGTTTTCGAGAGGTCTTGAGTACTGACGCGTTGGTCCCTCTCACGTTCGTATCACACGATTTATTGGCCCGCACTTGAACCATATTATATTATATAATACCTAAAGGTACGCGAGCATAAATAACACCCTTATTGTAACGCTCATCCTACTCCTAATCGGGTAAATATTTATTCGAATGGCGTGCATTATGTTATACGTATATACACATTGCGGTATTTCGTTTTATAAATACCGGATTATGGGTATCAATAAAATATCTATAAAATGCACTTACACGAATTAAGATTAAAAACAATAATCGATATTTATTGGATATATTATATTTATTATTTTTTATATTTTATTGGATTATTATATTATTTTATTATTAATTATTATAGTCGTAGTTTTTAGTAAACCAATATTTCTGTAGTTATACCTATCTATTGTACCTATTAGCTGAAGAACCTGGCATCTCTCGTGGAAAAAATAAAAAAAAATCGTGAAATTATAAAGATGCCTCGCCGAAAATTGCAGATATTTACATTTAAATACATGTACATACAACCTAACTTGAAAGTGCTTAAAAATAATCTAAAAATGGAAAAATATAGAAAAAAGTGAAAATTTTCAGGGGATATTTATTTTGTATATCGGAACATAAAAAAGGTATATAATAGTTATTATTATCAAAACAGTAACAAATTTCAAACTACAGATGAATTTTAAATTCATGTCATTATTTGTTCATACTTTTTACATACGTTCAATGTTTAATTTTTAGTTTTTTCTTTATATGTTAAATGTTTATTCATGTACTTCCCACGACATTTACTTCTCAGGATTTATTCTTACTCTGATACAAATCTTCCAGACTCCGGTGTGTACATATAACTCGAAATATTATCGTCTTCCTGTTTACGAGTGCAGGATATAATTTAATATTTAAATACCGCTGTAGGGATTAAATATTTGTTTCGTGTAGCATTGAAATTGTGTGGAAATACGGAAACACGAGAAACCGGGGAGGATGTCCATAGGAAAAGAGGAATTTTATAGTGAATGCTATAATGTAATAGCCCCACCCGGATCCGCTACTACCAATTTTTTTTAAGCAGAGCGTTGAATGTATTCGTTTTTAACAATAATGTTTTCATAGTCAAAAAATGTCCAGCATCGAGGGAGGTTTTTGGATAGTCTGTGTTTTAGGTCAAAAAATTAATTAATCAGTACATTACAAATTAATAATGAAAATCAAAAACAAAATTACGAAGAAACGGTAATATTTACTCAAAACCAATTTTTGACAAAATTGATTTTGTATTTTTGTTGTAATTCAAAAACAAATATCCTTAGGGAAATGAAATCTTTACAAAATATTTATATTTATATTATATTGTTCTAGACATGTTAAAATATTTTAGTTTATTTGGAACTATTTAAGTTATAGACATTTGAAATTCTCGTAGTTTTTATTTGACTTATACCTATGTGAGTAAAAAATGTTTGAGAATGATATAACTTTATACAAATATTTTTTATAACCGTTTGAACTTCTAATTTTGTCGAGGTTTGTCAAAATTGCTAATTATTAAATAGTGGGACTCGGATAAAAGGTGCTAATAAAACTAAAAAATAGCAAAATTATTATTGTTTTAAAATAAACATTTAACTAAAGAAGTAAATAAATATAATTGATAAGATGTTATATAATAATAATTAATAAATTATTGTTGTGGTTTCTTATTATATTATTATATCTCTTATCAAATTAGTTGTATGTTATTATTGTTGTATTGAATGTGTGCGAAGTGGTTAAATTTTCTTTTCTTCTTGTGGCCCTCTTAAAAAATATATCCTTGTTAATTTAACTACCTATCCACTCCTGACGAAAAATGATAATACCTTAATGTGATTTATACAGTTTTAGTTTAGTTATCGTATGGGAATACATACACTGTAAAAAATATATTTTAATTAATGTTGAATTTATTACGTATTTTTTTATTTCAGTACAGTAGAACCTCATTAATCCAGACTATATGGGGCTCTAGGTTGTCCGAGTTATTGAAAGTCCGGATTAAACAAAATAACCAAAAATCGTAAATTATAAATTTAAAAAAAAAATGTATTCGATATTAATTTATTATACAAGTTTCAAACTGATTATATGATAATTGTATTATAATCATTACACACTTAATATAGTACATATTAAGGCTCACCTTTATTATTCCCACTTGACACAGCTTACTGGTTTAAAAAAACTGCTAATCTTTGGTCATTCTTTTTACAACTTTTTTTTTCTACATTAAATTTTAGAACAAATTTTCTTATATCGTCTTTTTTCTTTCTTATGTCCGAGACGGTTTGTTTGGCAATCCCATATTGCGCACAAATGCTAGACACAGAAATTTGTAATCGCAATAAGCTGAATTTATGGGAAATTTGTAGAACTCGTTTTCTTATTTATTTTAATCTACGACATAAACTAGCGTAATTTACGTATTATAAATTACTGTCCGGATTAAGCGAAGTCCGGACTAATGAGGTCCGGATTAATGAGATTCTACTGTATATATTGTCGAAACAGCTATCAATTTATAATTATTGTAACTGTATTTTTGCACCTCTAACCGTCGTCATAAATACATTTTTTAAACAAACATAAATTACACAAGACCCTTAGTACCTATTGCGCCTGCACATGTGTCACTCGGTTGTTATACTACAAATTGTATGTGTGTGCACGACTGCTGCTGAGCACGAGCACGACGACGAGTAAGATGATTAACATTCGGACAATGTTTAAAATTCAAAATTTGCATCGTTATTGGCGCGAAAATCCTATATTATACACCTAAAATCTCGCGTAAATTCTTTGAAATGGTAAAAAAAAAGAAAATCACCGTGTACGTCAGACAACCGCTAGGTATAGCTATATATTTTATTCATGCCGAATGATTTGACAGTTTTTTTTTATTCTTAATGAGATTAAATGCGACTCTAATGAGTAACGGGTTTTTCTTTTTCACCGTAGACGTGGTGCTGCGCGCGAATTTCGTGTACCCACGTTATTATTATTATTGTTAAATGTTTAACGGAATATTGCACTTGAGGACCGCAATGTAAGTGATTTTTATACACCTATATATTATATACAGATAATTTTTTTTTAGTATTTTACACGCACAGGCGTAGTTGATGTGTAGCTAATTATGTAGAAGTTAAATAATCGTGGAAAAATGTAATGGTCTCTTTGCCGTTATTCGATCACCTGCAGCAGTGTATATAAAATAGCGTTATATTGCTGCAACCATATGCGCCAAGATTTCAAAAAAACCATTGGGTGCTCTAAGCAAAATTTTTCTCTCCTTTCTCATTAAAAAAATAGTGTCTAAAGACTTTAACCCTCTATTCTTAACAATAGTGATATGTCCTCTTACATATGCGATACCGCCATAACTCAAACACTACCACAGCAGTCTGTTTATTGATAGTTTAAAATTTTGAAACGAGTTAAAATATTAGAAATCAAGATAAACAGTCAGAAAATTAGTTAATTCTGTCTCAAAAACCATAAAAATAATTCAGATACATCTAAATTGCCATTGACTATACGAAGACTTACTAGTACTTGCTTTATACATGAATTGTCTGCTGTTTAATCTATAATAATATTATCCATCGATTTATTAAATGTATTCGTTAAATCAAATACATTTTCAAATTTATTTATTTTTTTTTTTTAAGAAAATTATTTATTATTAATTAAAATTAATCAAAATTTGATCCCAATTTTGATGGGATGCTCAGCACCACGAATAAATTTCAATGGGTGATCGAGCTTCCGGGCACTCGTCTACATAGTACATGGCGCCTATGGCTGCTTGCTTATTATTAAGCTGGCGATTGAATTTACCTACTACCTGTTAAATTTACCTTTTTGCGTATGCAGTCACTATCAACACAATAACACTAAATTAAATCATTTATGCGTCTCATTATAATATCCCATTTCATTTGTTTTTTTTTGGACATGCTTGCATCGTTTTTTTTTTTTCAGAGTTTAGTATCATTAACATCCTAATCCTAAATATTATGTAATATTAATGTCATAAATAATTAAATCGTTTTATATATTATGGTCTATATTATAGATTCGCGGCGGATGAGACGTGCGTGCGCTCCTCGAACACCAGGCATCGGTGGCGGTGGCGGTGCAGCGACTCTACAGAGAGTAAGGACCGGTCACGGCAGGCGGGCGGCTTGTTGATTTGACAACCCTATGAAACGGTTTTGACGGCCGTAAAGAAAACTGAGTCGACGGCAGATTGACCCTGATCTATGGTAATGTAGTGCTCGCATATGAGCATCTGCTGCCGTATACACACGACGAGTTTATGAATATTATTATAATATATATATGTAGGAGGTATAGGCGCACACCTGACGGATTGTCTCCGCGGTCATTAGTCAGTCAATCGACCGGTCAAGCCCTTTCTCGGACCACCCTCCGGCGCGCAGATGGTTTACACCGCGAACACGGTATACGGTGCGGTGGTCGACCCCGTGTGTTATTATTATCGACACGCGGCGGCGGTTTATTGTGCACGATGCGGCGCGCAAGGCGACGGCGACTGCGACGGACACATCACAATACATAATAATGGATTCGAAGGGAAGAAGAAAGGATTTGTGTACTCCATACGTTAATGTGTGTGTGTGTGTGTGTAGTACTACCTTTACCTTTACGCTAGTGTGCTGCATCCGACTCTCAGCACGACTCTACCGGCTCTCTGGTTCACGGGCCGTGTCCGAAACCGCTACACTAAAAGAGCTTTCGACAAGACGAAATGTCACACCTGGCTTTTGTGCCGTCACCGCATGTGCCGGCCGTCCGTCGATAATCTGTTCATATTTCTCTAATATAATAATACATATTTATGTGCGTATACGCGCGCGCGTACGAGTCCGACAAAAGGTCCGCCGAAGGGTCACTTCGTCGCTCCCGTTACCAATTGTACCGCTGCAGCGGTCGTATATATTGTAGACCATTAGACCCGCCGCCGCCGTCCGTCCACGCTACCGTATACTCTGTGAAACTACAGAGTGATTCGCCAAGCATGCCCATTCCCATTTTATTTCTTTCGCAATGAGTTTATTCAAATGTTTTCGTTTTTATAATTATCTAACTTACGATTTATAAGAACCGTATTTTTTTCAAATACTTACACCGTTTATGAAGAGTGTTCAGTGGTCCTTCGACCAATTTTTGTTTTTTTAAACGAAGACGGCCCATTTTTTTTTACAGTAAATTGTTACTCGGATGATTTTTTAAATGCGACACATCTAAATCAAAATTCAAAAGAGTAGTACCTGTAAAGCTATTTAACCGAATGCATATATAAGTAATAATAAGGATATAATTTTTCTTGATAATAATTTTACATAAAAAAAAATAATAATAAAATAGGTACGTGTAATATTTAGTCTAGTACGAGTAAGCGCCTATACTTATTTTATTGGTGGTCCGCAACAAATAAAACCTATCGCAATCGTTCAAATTTTTCAATCAAAAGTGTCTACGCCTTATTATCTACTGATATTATGCTCTTTATTGCTCTATTATAATAATATTACATAATTATACACACCATGAACTTTTGCACTCCGATATGTACCAGCGTGGCCATAAATACGCTGAAGACGAAACAGCCGGTCGCTACCAATGCTTGGTGAATCACCCCGTATATATATATATATATATATGTGTGTGTGTGTGTGTGTGTATAGATATTCCGCCGTCATTTACTATACCTATGTACATACAAATGTCAAATAATATACAATACGCGGATATGTGATTGTACTTCGTTATTATTATATTATTATAATATAATATATGTTCTATATATATATTACTTACCTACCTAAACGTTGTTGACCGTTGTCGGACAAACATATACGGCGCGTGTAGATTTTCGTACAAAACGTTTTGTCAACAAAACCGTTTTGACGTTTTGTATAATATTATACATTGGCCGGGCCCTTCCTACAGCTACGTTCTGCGATGTATAGGGCTTGAGGGTTGGAGGGGATTTGTGGCGTAGTTTCAATACAGAAATATCAAAAGGGGGTTGTGCACACTAGACAAGACACCAAGCGCATATAAACAGAGGGGTCAGATGTCTTTTTAAATGCTTATATGACATAATTATTTTTAAAACTTATAAGCAACCACCAACAAATGTTAACGAAAAAATCCTCCAAATATTAGTATAAGGCAAAATCAGCTTTCGGCGCCTCTGTCGTGTGTAAATATATATATTTACGTAATAATAATAATAATAATAAAAAAAAAAAAAACATAAATTCAACCGTTCATATTTATTATCATTAAAACAATTAAGTAGTACCTATCTATTATTATTACCAGTCTTGTAAAGTTTCATAATATACTCTCTGTACAGAATTTTCTAAGAAAACTTTTGTAATTTCGTAAAATTAAATACCTAGGTAGTGTACCTATAGAAGGTATATTATACGTTTCCTTTACGTCTTTATTCTAATAACATCCTCACTAAAGCCATATAAAGCGTTGAAAAACATTTGCGAGAGTCAACAGTCAATGAATATCGCTATTGTGGCCTAAAATTAAAGCGAGAACGCAGAGAGCCTTATTATATGAGGTTCGACCCCATAAATGGATTTTCAAAAATAAGCGAAAGAGCATATGTAGGAAGCCAAAACCCTATACTTGTTTAGTGTGTTCGAGAGCAACCCATCTAGACAATAATAATCAAGATAAAAACAATGCCTTAACATAAAAATAAAATGCAACAATAGTCGATAGAGCAAAATATGAAAACGCTCAACGAGTTCTATTTATGAGGAATACTGCAGGTAGAGACCTTACGCAGAGGCGAATGAAAAACATTTCCCGCGGTGGCATTCGAAATTTGTGCCCAAACGCATTTGAAATTTGAACGAATTAACGTGTGTTATATTTTAAGCATAGGCGGAGTTTGATACATTTAATAGTGGGTTTATAACACATTTAATATGTGTTATAAACATGTATTTATTATGCAGTTCGATAATTCACTCGTAGGTACTCGTTTACACTGTAATTTATTTTACAGCCGATCAATATATTCTTATATATATTTTTTGACGATCATCTATGATATGTATAATACGTTGTCGTAAAATTTAAGTGTTTATAATTTATTATCGTCCCAGTTGAAGTTTTTAACGAGAAGATAATATATTTGTAAAAATGCCAATGGTGATATAATTATATATATATATATATATATGTAGGTACGTATAATAGACATTAGTATAACACTAAGCGTATTTAATGAACATAATACACGAGAGTACCTATATTATACCAAACATTATGTGTTACATAATGAAGTTCATGTTAAAAATTTGCAGTTGGCTAAAAATGAACAATAATAAAAAAAAAAAAAAATCCATCGATGTATAATTTCGATATTGATTTACTCAGATTGACTTCAGTATTGTCCATGCACTATAATACTGTAGCCGAGGCAGGATTTTCTGAAAAATACCGGTGGACGACATGATTACACGCAGAATGTATATACTATAATATAATATACGCTCGATCCAGGTATACCTATGTATACCTGTCCTGTGTGGGCTATACCTATAGGTGTATAGTCGGTTGCAGGATTGGTTGACGGGCGATAGCTAAACCGACGGATTTCGACTCGCCACCGTGGTTTTATACGCTTATTATTATATTAATTATATCATTATAGCAGTATAAACATAATATATATATATATATATATATATATATATATATATATATATATATATATATATATTATAGACACTACACGGTATGCCGTGTAAATTGTTTTTTAATAACCTAAATTATTATTATTGCTAATATAATATATTATACACAGGCAGATATTGTTCTTAGAATATCATTACCAAACCACTTCGTCCATTTGTATTTGTACGTGTATAATATGGGTACCTATTAATAGCGTATTGTTCTTAATAAAATATGCGGGTTTATATATTTTTGAAACGCTTATGGTCCCACAGGAGTAGTATAATAATATGTAATGCGTCATATACGAACGTTCTCTAACTCGTCCTATTTATTAATATGAACCTGTTATGGGTATTTTACCGGATAAAATTATTTGGAAGGCGTGTTGTCTACTTCGATTTTTTTTTCATGTTCAGTACGCACGTAGTACGAATAATATATAATACGACGAGATAAAATTAATTGCGTCCGTTAAACTTAATTATTTTATTATAATTACGTATTATTTTATAAGTATTACCATTACAGGTACGTCACAATGCAGCCATCTATATAGGTGTTTATTATATTATACGTTTGAATTTGCGGGTTTATTATCTGTACGTAAATGTGAGCATTATTCTAAAGATAAAATTAGTTTGAAGGAAATCGAAGAAATTGACCATTCTTGTATCGAATAGGTAATGCATTTAATTGCGTTAGGTAATAAGATTAACGTCATTACGCAAACGTTTTTAAATTCCTCCGAATCATACATTATTTGTGTAAAATACTCAAATGTACTTTAAATAAATTACTTACCTACGTACTTAACGACAATTCGCCTAGATAAGAAAATAACAACAGTTTTTCGTTTTTATTGAACGCAATTATAATGATATCGAATCAGGAAATACCTAAAACATATAGGTTTATGGTCATACATGCAAATCAAACATAACTCGTGTATAATTATAATCACACGTCTTGTTATTGTGTATACATTACTTAATATACTTATAGGAAACTATATATTATTAACCCGGTATAAAATATGCTGTCTACGAAAATCTTCTTACCTAACCCAACTAGTATTGGAGTTTACAATTTTAAAGAATAAACTACATCCAGTGGTAGAAAAAAATCTGGTTTTGTCAAATAAAATCAACTATGTGCCAGTTTAATAATAAATTATATGTTATACACAGTATTTATTAAAATTAAACACAGTTAAAACAGCGAAATGTAGAAGAAATTATAAATAAAGATAAGAAAGAAATGTATTCATTTTAGTAAATATTTTGAGCTTCTTTACATGAAGAAAAAACCGAAAATCCTGTCTTGACTTCCAGTTTTTTTTTTTATTCCAGAATTCAACCGGTTGCACTGGATTTTAAAAATAAAGAATTGGTAAATGTTTCGGATTCTAATCGAACATTGGAATTTAATGTATGGTTACGTCTTTTACATTACGGATGTCAGGCCACAATACAATTTTTAAAGATATTTATTGTGTGTCATTTTATTTACATTTTGGCACGTGCATACTAGCTGCAAAAACAATGAAAATTATTTCATTCCTATATTATACTAATCACGTAAGACATTAGTTTTATCATATTATTAAATTATTCAATCATTGTGATAAACGCGTAATAATATGTACTTAAAAATTAACATATTCGTTTAGAAAAACCATCATAGTCTATTTACGTTTATATACACAATACAATTTTCAAAATATTTATGCTATTTTTAATCTAATTAAACCACCAAACGTATTCTCGTCGTTATACTGCAGTAAGCATGCTGGTGTTGACTTATAAGTTAAAAGTTACCTAACTTTAAATTACATAATATAACAGTCGTTATATTATAAAAATATAATAATATTATAAAATATATGCGATTTGTTATAGAAAAATATTTATTGTATTACTAGGTAATAGGAAAATAATTTTTTATACCAATATAAATATATAATAAACATAATTCCATCATAATTCTGATAAAAAGGTTTCAAAAAATGTATCAAACATTAAGAGTGGCCACTTAGACTAAGTGATCTCCTACAACGATTTATCATTGAATCACAATTTTACACATCCATTATAGTGATCCACTCAGTGACGTGGTACACTTGACACGTATACTATACAGCAGAGCGACTTCCCAGGTTTTTATTATTCATAATATATCATAGGTGTGGACATTTTATGTGTTTTAAGAAAATGTACAAATACAAATTGATTGTTTGGATTTATAATTGAATAATATTTTACACCTGAAATTATATCGTAAAAAAGTTTAAAGTAAATTTAATTTTTAAATATATAAACATTATAAAATTATCATGACCAACGTACATAGTATGACGTGTTGACAATGACAAAAATGAGCAACAAACAGTTACAATTTTTTAGAGATATACCGTTAACTAACAAAGCTCGTTATATTTTTAACTTTTAAATTTTTCATGATTATATTTTTGTTCTGGTTTATGAGTAATATTATGTCCAAAACAATGTGTATTTAGAAAAATATATTACACATAGGTATAGAAAACCAAGAAATTGTAGCCGTTGTATGTACCTATACATTATATACACATAATAGTATAATACATATATACATACGACTGTAAAATTACTCTCACGCATATATATTTTAGATAACGGTAGTGATAATAGTTTATGATGGTTAAACTTTGTGGTCACTCACCTTTAGTACGAGAAGCACAATACGTATATGCATTCAAACTATAAATTGTGTTGACTTCTACTGCATTTTAGTGAATGTTTTTTTTTTTTAAATTCTGAATACTACAATGAAATTTAAATATATAGGTACCTATATCATAATTTCAGAAGTTCAAAATTTCATAAAAAACGTATACGTTACGTAAAGATACGAAATTAGTATTATATCATAAATATAACGAATACGTAAAATTTTAAAAATAATATTCTACTCATGATGCTACCAACCATATTACTATATTAAATAAATAACTCCATTTTAAAAATCTTATGAATAATTATTTAAGGATATCCATTGATAACCATTATCATTTTTTAACTTTTTCGTTTAAGAATGTACGGCTATAATTTATACACCTGTACTGGCTGTACTATATTAGTTATTACAAAATTCTACTAAACATTTTTTGTAACAAAAAAAAAAAATATGGTACCTTTATAAGCACGATACAGGCAGTTCATATTCCATTGTATTGTGAATTGATATGTGCATGTAACTCACTTATAAGTCAAAGATTACCTTTTTATCAATTTATTTATACTCTTTTCGATACATTTAAGCAAAATATTGTATAGGTTTTTGTTTGGAAATGTATTCATATTATAAATCAACTAATAACAAGAGACTTTTTTGAAAATAAAATACACTAGAATTTTATTACGTTGGTACGTTATTTAATATATAAATATTTAATGTGTTTTTACAATTAACACATTTAAAATTAATTAATATTTTATTCCCTAAGAGGGAATTTGGATGTTCCTTAAAATAATAATTATGTAACAAATAATAATTAAATAGATAATTTAAAAGTACTCGTACGACTGTAAAAAATAAAAATTACACGTTAATCCAAACAATTTTTGTACATTTTAAAATATACCTATAGATAATTAAAAAAAGTCGGTGAAGCTTCATTCCTCTATCATTTAGTTTTTTTTAACAAAACCCAACTTAATATTATACCGCGCAAAACAGTCCTTTCAATAAATAATATTTATAAAAACTTACTATTCAACAAGTCTTATTATGAAATATCGTAATATCCTACAAGTAGATAATTTATTATTTAAGGAGTACCTATAAAGATACCTTACCTATTGGCTATCGAATATCCAATATTAATTTGTTTATTAATAGTTATAAAAAAAATAAATCACCACATTTATTTGTATACGCCAATGACCTTTGATGATATATATATATGTTTCGATGACTTTCGAGTTTGTATGTATATGTGTCTAGCGCGTGTTTATCATTAATGTTTTCACGTAGGTACATGAATTAATAATTGTATTCTGTATGCGGTAAAATGAATTCAATATCATTAATGTATTTACGTAATCTTGATAATCTATCGAGTTTATTTTTTTTTTTTATCTATTTATCAAACTTCTAATCAAATTTGCGAGATAAAAAAAATAACTCCTGTAATACGCACCCGTACGCATAATATTATACGTTGGACATCGTAGATATACCAACCTGTATATATTATGGACTTCAACAGTTTTCAAGAATGTAAAAAACTGCATTTACGTGCCGGGAACTCAAAAATTCCTATACCTACCGTCGTATTATTATAAGATAACGGCTGGGTTATCAAAACGGGTACTGCTAATTAACTAATACGACTGACGCGATTGTGTCTTCAATTATCCATCCATATAGCGGGTCCAAAACCTTAAAAAGTTTGAGCAGTGATCTCAAATACAAATTACCAACGGGCCATGTATTTATAAGTCAAATATTCTAGGGTTAAAAATTGTTGTAGATTTCTTTTTTTTGTTTACTCGTCTAACGGTATATTACAAGAACATTGAAAATACATTTAAATTAAAATAAATAATGACAATATTATGTATTTCTATTAATTATATTATTACATTATTTTTGTTATTTTGTTTACTATAACAAAATTATACTGTTAAAATAAAATCTTAGATGTACTTAAATTTTTAAATTTCTATTTCGTTTTAAACATTATCATTATTTTTATATGACTTGCTTACAGATCAAACATATAGGAACAGAATTACAAAAAATGTTAGATAAGTGTTAACACTCGATATTTTGACGGACGAGGCACGCTTATATTTTAAAATTTCCACTGTATCTAAGTCTTGGAAATAAACATAAATGTCTCAATGGATGTAAAAATTAAAAATTACGATATAAACGACATTACATATAAAGTATAAACCATGAAATTTAAACCAAAATTTTTTTTTAGTAATCTAATAACGAAGGAGAAGAAATAGGTAAAGAACATTTTTGTACGAAATAAATTTGGAATGTGGGCCACGTGTCTGAGACCAACTACCAGCCGGTCATCCTTTTTTGTATATTACATACTCATATTCACCGACGCGATTAGGGCTGGGGACTTGGGTGGACTTATACCCCTACCCACATAAACTTTGCCAACTCGCCCAAATCAAGGTAAGTACATAGTATAAATCATTATTTTTTACAATTTTGAAATTAAACTCAATAACAGTTACTGAAAAAATAATTATTTAAAATTTGATTTTTTGTGGTAGCCACAGTGGTGAAGTAGGTCATCGAGAGGCGGGCACCTCTACAGACTTTTTAAAGGGTTGTGATAGCGAGTGATGGCTAATAGGCAATAGGTGATAATTCAGTATTAACTAAAGTTTTTTAGTAACAACTACGACAGGATTATTTACAAATATGACTGCAGTGGTTAATGAATGTGCCTATTTATCAGGTTATTGCGGTGGTGTAGGGTGGATAAAATATTTGACTATGCATGTCAATTAGTGATTACTAAATAATTGGAGGTGGGGTTGGGACACATTTTTTTTTAAATCGATATTATATAAAAAAGTTGACCATTTGCGACTGTGCTTTTATTTGTGTATATGATAACTCGTGACTTTGTATATAATTATGTTTATCGTGGGGATCGTTTACGTATAATAACAAAATGTGTGTCATAAGGGACGCTGTAGTAGTCGTCGGCGGTGGCGTTGTCGTCTTTTCGTCGTTTACAGTCGCGTGTGTGTGGACGTACTGTGTAACATATAATATATTAATTACATGAAAGGAAGGAGAAAAAAGCGCATACACACTTGTTGCGGGGGGTCACGTGAAGTTCGTTGACCGGCTATATATATATACACGCGGTATACATATAATATTGTACATATTATATATATATACAATGTATATTGTATGTAATGTAACATAGAAGCCGTCGCCGATGTGCTCACTTGTCGTCGCCGGGCGTCGTCGTCACAAAACGCCAGCCATATAATATATTTACGTATAATAAACCTATATACCTATATTATGTATATTATAATATATTATACGATATACATATACCTATTATTAAACGTGTAATAATAATAATAATAATAATAATAATAATGTAACAATATGATAATATATATCGTTGTGTGCAGGTATGATGTCGGACGAGAGTGTGCTCGCGTATACAATAAAAATATCACGAGAGGAGGAAGGAGTGTTTTTTTTTTTACTAGTTCCGAGTTCTCTTTCTATTATCGCACGTCTTATATACACACAGCCGTCGTCGTCGCTATAATATTCTTCTTCTTCTGCTTCATCTTCTTTTTCTTCCCCTCGGCCGCCTTGTCGTCGTCGTCTTCGGGATTGTTATTATTATTATTACTATTATTACTATTATGAAATTGTACCAGCTCGCGTACATTTTTCATTTCTATATTCGTGTATCATATATTATGTAGGTAGGTATATATATATATATACATATTATTTGCTGTCCTCCAGGGAATTACAATACAATGTAACACACTATATAGGTAGAGGATAAGTTAAAAAAGTAAACGCACGCGTAAGTATAATATACATAAGCTTATGATATTAAGTAATGTATATATAGTAGGTAACTATAGCATTAATATATTTGTATATACTATATACTGATTATACTGTGTATGTATATATATAATTCTCCAGTCACAATGTTATTGAACTCTTCCGAAACGGCTTGACCGATTTTTATCAAATTTTTTGTGTATATTTGGTAGGTCTGAGAATAGGTCATAGCCAGAAGGATTTTTTAAAATTTGCGTTTTGAAGAAATGCTCACACAAGGATTTTGAAATTCACGATGGAAATCGAAAATTATTTTTGTTTATTAATGCTTGCCATTTATTACAACTTATAAATTATAATAGTAATAGTAGAAATAAATTATAGAAAATAGTATTTTATTTTGTAAATAAAATATAATTGTTATTTGTTAATCGGGCAAATATGGTAAATGCATCCATCAAATAGTAACGTTTACGGACTTGAAATAATAAATTATATCATATGAGTATTGAATATACTTTGTTATTTTTTTCACGAACAATGTAAGATTGCCATTGATTAAAGTTAATACATCTATATATGTATATAAATGTCTGTCTGTCTGTTCTTTATGCATTCCCAAACCGTTCAACCAATTGTGGTTAAATTTCGAACAGAGATAGGTTAATTTAAAAAGGGTGAGGTCCAACCTCGGGAGCTGCTTAAACAAGGATTTTGAGATTTACGATGGAAATATTTGTGAAAGAAATTATTATTATTATTTATTATTATCGAAAGAAGAAAAAAACGTCTTTGATATTTTTTTATTTTTATTTAATTGTTGTTTTTAAATTAATTGTTTCCATGGCATACACGTCTATAGCACTCAAAGTTTTAATCGGATTTGTGAATTTCATATTAACAGTTCGTATGTTTTTCGTGTTTTTGTTTTTAATATTCCACTGATAATTTGTCTTTGCACTCTGTGTATTTCATATGAATACTGATTCATTCGTTTAACAAATTTGAATTAATTTTTAACGCCATTTCTGATGAGTTCAATGCATATCTCAAATCATCAGTTTTATGGCAACACGTACATAAATTGAACTGAAAGACTAATATGCGTGTATAATTACAAAATGATGCATCAGCTGATGGTTTCACAAAACAATTGTTGGATATGAGGAATGGGAAAATAGCAATCGATGTATCAACACAATGCATTAAATTGCCAACAAATTTCTGTAAAATCACAGCAACCATCGATGAGTTAATTGACAAAGTTTTCCCAAATATAGCACAAAATTATAAAAATTATCAGTGACTTAGTACACGGGCGTTATTATTAGCAGCCAAAAACAACGATGTAAATACAATCAATTTCAGCATTCAAAACGGAATTTTAGGCAACACGACAATGTACAAGTCCATCGATATTGTAATAAATTAATACGAAGTTGTCAATTATTCAGCTGAATTCTTAAATTCACTTGATTTACCAAACATGGCACCGCACGTTCTAATATTGAAAATTGGAGTACCCATCATTCTTCTACGAAACATCGTTTTTCACCACGATTCTTCAATGGTATCAGGATTTCAGTGAAAAAGTTAATGAACAATATTATCGAAGATACAATTTTAAACAGAAAATGTAAAGGCGAAGATGTACTGTTACCACACATCCTAATGATTCCAACAGATATACTATTCGAATTCAAAGTTTGCAGTTTCTGATGCGACTTGCCTTTGCAATGACCATCAACAAAGCACAAAGAAAATCGCTACAAGTGTGTGGACTAAATTTGGAAAATCTATGCTTCTCACATGGATAGCTGTATGTTGCCTGCTCACGCGTCGGAAAATCTTCTGATTTATTTGTGTACGCACCAGAAGGGAAAACAAAAAATATTGTGTATCCAAAAGCACATCAATAAAATAGCATTCAATCGAAAACATGAATTGTTAGACTTTTTTCAATAAAACGAATAAAAATATATAATGATCCAAAATAAATTGAATATTATTTTAACCGTTATATTTTAAAATAAAACATATTATTCATATAGAGTTGGCATTATTAAATTTTTTAATGGTCAGCGAATTGCACGAGATTAGCTAGTATATATATATAATAAGGTTTAAGGGCTAAATAGCTAGAACTATATTCTTATACAAGGTCATTCATCAAGCATGCGTATTGCTCATCTCTAATTTTCCTTTAACAGATAATGTATTTATGTAAATTTTGATTTTTGGAATTTCTAAGTATACTTGAGAACCGCATATTTTCAATTATTCACGTTCTTATACCATTTGAAAATTTTCCTGTGGCGATTAAAACTTATGTTTTTTTTAAATAAGAAACAACATTTTTTTTTACTGTAAATTGTTAAACAGATGATTTTTTTGAAAATGTTTTGAAAAACACTTAAAATTAAAACGAATAGTTTCTATGTTAATTTAATGTACATACAAAGGTTTTAAAAACGGTTTTACAAAAATATAAAACAGAAAAAATTTAATATTGAATGTAATATTAATCGTTATATTAGGAGAATTGCATATGGTCTACAAATTGCATAAAGTATCGATAGATTAATATTAATGAATATAAATTTTAAATCACTATAGCTCCCATATCTTCCATACCTATTACCGTGGACATACTATCCTCAGTATACGCAAAACTTGAGTTATGTTTCTCATTAAAAAAAAAGAAGTTTATATCGACACACAAGACACTCCTAAATGGTATAAAAAATCTAAGTACTTTAGTATTTGAAAAGAAAATTCTAAGTAAACTTAAAACTTAAAATTTGAAGGATTGCATTATCAAATGAGAAATGGGGGATGAGCAACGAGCGTGCTTGGTGATTCAATCTGTACATAATATAAATACATACACAGCGTAAAGTGTGAAGTGTAAGGTTTATAATTATATTGTTTTAATCGTATAATATCGGTGTAGACGTTGCGAAGAAAGAGACGAGATCGCGATTCGAGCCTCTCGTGTATAATATTAATATGTATTGTTCGAGCATGCTGTTATTATTGTTATTATTATTTTTTTTTTCTACGAATACGCCGAGAAAGATAATTTGTACCAATTTTTCTTTCTTTTTGTTTTCCTTTCTTCCTTTCTTTGCGGATCGATGTGAAACCGACCCGCGCGTCACCCATTGTGCAGGACGCGTACAAAATTATTTTGGCTTTCTTTTGGCACAAACGCGCGCGGTGCCCCGAGGCTGTGGCAAGGACGACACGTCGGCGAACAGCGCCCGTGAATGCCCGAAATTCTTATTCTTATACTTCTCCTCCTCCTATTATTATTATTATATTTGCGACCGATAAACAATGTAATCGTAATTTTTGCACACAACAACATTGTTGATATCACATTGCTTACATATTATATTAATGATGAATACGTGCATACTCTCACAGTCTTGTATATATTTTTTTACTCATCTATACTTTGAGATTCAATGCTGATTCTTTTATTGTATAGGTACGATATAAACTTCTTTTGAACACATTGTGAAATAATTATGGAATTTTCTTTCGAATCAATTATATTTTATTATTACCTACTATTATGTATATTATCGGCATACAGTATACACCATCACAGTCGTACCGATATCATTTGGTTTCAGGATACATCTTAGACATAGGTATATTAGAAAATATTATTTATTAATTTTAAAGATAAAGATATGGTCATATTTTATTTTATTAATCGTATGTCAAAATGAAAAAATATTAAATCTCAAACCACCTATAGTCATTGTACACAATGGTGTGTTTCTAATTGTCTGGGTTTTAAGAATATATAGCTTTCTATAATATACGGGATAATAGCATAAATTACTATACATAACATTAAAATATGGTACAAAATATATATAAATATAAAACACGGGGCACCAAGAATTTTTTTGCTTTTACCCGTTTTTCCATAAATAATGAATTTAATCAAATTCTGATTTTTGGAATTTCTTGGTATACTCAAGGACCATATTTTCAAATACTTTTACTTTATATTCCATTTAAAATTAATTAAATACATCAAATTTTTATAATTTGTAAAATTTATCTGAGTATTCAACAAATACTAGATATAATATAACATAAGTAGCTATTATATTTGATATTTTTGAGAACCCATTTATTCTAAGTAAATAAATTATTATACTTAAATGAATTTAATTTTGTCATAATAATAAAATATATACATATAGCATTAGGCCATTTAGTATTAATCATAAAATAAAATAATTAAAAAAATTCTCCAATCCCAAGAGCCATGGCTTTGTGTAACAAACTTGCTCCAGATGTTGATTTCTTCTTTTCTTCGTTAATTTTAATTCATAAACTGCATTTAATTAATAATATGTAATATATTATTTATGTATTAATCTTATTAATTTATTGTTATAATGTTATCTAATACCTGTATTATTGGTCAGTTGCCCGTTTTATTCATTCGAATAAATTATTATTATTATATTGTATATTTGTATTATTTTATGTACAAATGCCTTTCGTTAAAGTCTACGAAAAATGTATACATATGTCAATGAATTTTCTAGAAGTCATATTAACGTTTATTTTAGTATTATTTCACTTTTCACTGCATATCCATGCACTAGCAATAAACAATACTTAATTTTTGATGGAGTAATATTTGAGTGTTATATAGAATAAACATCAACACTTTTAACACTACATATTTTTAAGGTATTGTAACTACTAACCTGAAATAATTATCAATTTTTTATACCAACACATACGAATACATGTAGATGTAGGTATTTTTTATATTTTATTAAATTGTAGATATAATTGTGAACAAATAGAACATTTTTTTACACTATTATCTAAGTACCTACTTCAAAATATAAATAGCTGTACTCGATAAGTAAATTTTTATTTCATACATTTTAATAGGAGGAAAGAGATAATTACATAAAATGATATGTTGAGAAATTTTAACATGACATTGTGAATTTTGTATGGTAAAGTTGTTGTTTGGGAGCTTAAAACTATATGTAGAGTGATAACGATAATAAATCTATAAAATTATAATTAAATGTTTTTCTGAAAATGTTTGATAGTCAATAAACATTTTCTATAATTATCTAACTATTAATAACATTTTTAAGCAGGTTAATTTTCTTTTTATACATTATTATAATATGTACATCGTGCATCCACGTGCAACTACAGTTTGTTATCTTATGCATTTGATATATTATTAATTTGTATTATAATTTAATCAATTGTCTTTCTAGAGCCAACTTTTAATTATTAGTGTAATAAAAAATAGAGGATTTACTGAATTGTTCTTGTCTTATGTATCCATCTATATTATTATGATACTTAATAGGTAGGTAAATACAATTGCGTCTGAAATTTGTTTGTATTGTATGACATTATAAATTATAGCATAAAATTCGATATAGTCAGTGATTGAATTGGGAAAATATTAGAAAGGGGATGTAAAAGTGTAAAAAAAAAAAATTCCGTACCTGATTATTTAAATGTCTTATTGATAAGAATATAATTAGAAGGGGTACGCATAAATAATTTCTAAAAGGAAGAGGAATTCCGTCCCCCGCGTCCTCATTCTATTCAAGCACTGGATATAGTTAAAGAACAGAGTATTATGTTTCGGAGTATGAACAATGGAAATAATTTTTAATCTCAAATGCATTTTAGACTCGAAATTAGGTATTTGAACAGATCATTAAATTATGTTAACTTTTTTTTTTTTTTTATCATAAACGTAAACCAAGATAATTAATGGAATTTCTAAGAGTATTATAAATTACCTATATAGTAATGAATAATAAAATAAACTTCACATCGCATAATGTACAAGTATTATATACCACGACGAATACCTACCTAGAAATGCGTATTGCGTAGGTACGCATAAATACTATTGGCAGTATAGTTTCAAGTTCAAGTAAAAATTATATGTTCATTCATCATATAATGTTTTCTTAATTACATAAAACGACAGGTGTATATATCACTGTTCCATTGTTTTGTGTCATTACCCTTGTGCTTGTAATCTTGCTAGGGTTTTCTTTATATATGTGTACGCCGTAACATATTATTATATGCGTGATTGTAAAAATCCTTAATGTTTGAACTTTGAAGTCTGATAGTGCCATGTATAAACTCGGAATAATGTTCTAAAACATCATAATAAATTGATAAACATGACGATAGACAGACAAAATAATATAATTATAGATATAAGGATTATATATTATACTATACTCAATTAAAATATGATATTTTTAATAATATTATCATTTATCACTACAACCAATACGAGTAATCGTGCAGAATAAATGTATAGTTCATATTTTTGTGGATTAAAGTTACAAACTTTCATAATTTATATAATTATAATGTTAACCTTATACATATTATACATCAGTAATTTTATAATATTTTGTGAGTTAATGATAAATATGCCGTCTGTTACGTATTAATCATTCATTTTTATGTCAAGGTGTTTAAAATTTTCAAATTCTATTAAAATTCTGTCTTTGTGCTGATATATTATCAAGAATTATGTGTGTTGTTGATACGATATTTCTCTATTAGATAATAGACTATAACCACATAGTTTGTAAAAAATTGAAAAAATCAATCTGTTTCTGTAGTATTTATTATAGGTTTCAAGTGTACCTTGTCGCATCGATTTTGTCATGTGGTAAAGGATATGTTAAATTTTAATTCAATGCGTAAATATTTTCATTTTCCCGTAATTTGTACATTGTCCCCCCCCCGTTATTTTGAAAATTTTTATGAATATAAGTATGAACTAGATTCGATTCGCCTAAAACGACTTTCAAAGTTGAAGATTGAATCATTTTTCTTCCTATAAATGTAAAGTTAGACGTAAAAATAAATCACGTTCCTGTAAAATTAATACATTTGGCTCCGCCCAGAATCGCCTAAATCTAAAATTACATTATTAGTTCTTGGAAAACAGTTTTTAAACGTATTATTCATTCTATAGATGTAAATTCTATAGATAATCAGAGATCCCGATAATAGAATTCAGTCGAAGGTTTAAATTTTTAAAACCCATTGAAATTTGATAATGTGATATCTATAATACAATATGATGGGAAAATAATGAACGTCTCTTGTCCTTTGTACCTGAAACCCGTGATAATTTATTGGTGTATATTTTTGTATTTTATATAAACAGATTGTTATATTTATTATGATGTTCATGATTGTATATTATATTGTCTATTGGGTAAAAGTTATTGGATTTCTTTTACGGGTCATGTACAATTGTACAAAACGCCGCCATAAACGTTTGAAGTCTGCAGAATGACCCACCCCGCGATTATAATAATATTATCATTTATCACCAAGTTTTAAATTGCTCAGGGCTTGTTTTTAGTGCCGAGACACCAATAATAATATTATACATTTAGTAATAATAAAATAAATTCATTTGTATTTATTTATTAAAACAACATAATATTTTCTAGCCCAGTTGCGTCATTCATATAGATATAAAATAGTATCTATCTATATTCAAATTATAAATATTTTTACTCGGTACTATACAAAGCAAATTTCGTTTGCCCATCGTATTTATGATAAAATAAAAATATTTCTTTGAGACCTTAAAACTTTTTTTAGGAAATTTTAAATTTAAAAAATCCGAAATCGCTGTATAATATACATAATTGCACTAATAGTCAATAGCCTCACGTTTCGAAGTCTATACGAAAATAAAAATTATCCTGTACTAACATGAGCTAATGTTCTGGGATTGCTATAAACATTTATATCTTCCTAATTTATCTATAAAGTATTCACTACTCGATATCAATAAAACATAAGAAACTACGAGAAATATGTAATAAATATACAAGAAAAAATTAAATTATATTTTACCCATATTAATGCAAATTACGTTTTAGTAATGAATTACGTATTCTTGTTATTCCGTTTGTCACCGGAATAATATTTTTTTTGGGATTATGTCAAGCATTTGCGATAAACGAAGATATTTCTATATTTTATTGGTCATATTAATTTGTGTAGCAAATGAAAGATTAATTATCATTAACAATATGCGTGCTATAAAGCGTATAGATATTATTATTAAAATGATATCACGAAATAAATAGTTATAATACCATTGAATATAATTGTAAGTTATAAAATCCAGCGTTTATATAGTACCTATATAATTGTATTATTATTCACGTAAACATTTTGAGATTATAGAACACAATACAGAATTTTAATATCGAACGAATTCCAAAAAAAAAAAAAAAAATTATATAATTCAATACTTTCTTAAGCCGACAGATATATAGCTATCTACTTATTTAGAATACCTACACCGATAAATTTATATTATATAACATTAATTTTAATGAAATATGTCGGTATAGGTATGTATATTATATATTAAGAACAAATCCGTGTCATAGGTTTTACATATTTTCATGAACCAACCGTTTGACTAAACATATATTTATTGTCAACATATTTTATGAGATAGGTAGTTCGAAATATATTATTATGTGGCTAAACAATTTTGTTCATAACAATAAACGTATACGACGTATGTTTGGGACACATAGATTTACGTGCATTTCCTAATGAGCGACGTGTTTTTTAATAATATTTTATTGTATTTACACTATCGTCTATATCGCCGTCCTGCAGGCGGTTATTCATAAAAAATTAATTTATTGTACTTGTAGGAACTATATAGGCATTATAATAATTTACCCCGGAAGAAAGAATCCATTCGATATATTATTATATTTAAAATAGACGTCGTAAAATATTGTATATTAATTTATTGTCCCATGCAATTTTAACGGGTTTGAACGAAAACAGACATTTTCAACGGATAACGCGAGACGATATATTATACTTTGTTTGCCGTCGAAGCAACAGCTAGTAGATAGGCAGCCCACTTTAAATTGGAAGTTAATGAATTATTAGACAATGCGGGTCTAATGAAGCAAATGCAACTAGGTCACTGTTTTAAATAATTTTTGCTTTTCGTTTGACGCTGCAATGGCGCTTCGTTAACTGTATTTGACACGTGTTACGTAAACAGTTGGATATATGTATCGGAAATCGTAATTATTCTCAAGCAAATACAAAAGAAAATGTAAAGAAGCCTGCTCCCCTATCGGCCGTCATGCGTACGCATTGAATATCGTACTTACACCTACATATCTGTCCGAAGATAATTGGTTGAGTCATTGGGATTAAAACTATAATCACGAAATACAACGAACTGTAATTTAAAAATGTTCTCTGAATAAAAATCAAATTAATACTAATTATTCAATGGTTGCAGTATAACATCTATACGGCGTAATTGTAGTCTTGTGGTTTTCTTTCGATTTGTTTCTGCATGTATTCCAATTAGAGATTTTTTTTGGCAATAGTTTTGTGTATATAGGTAATGAGTAAATTCATCGCTATATATGGGAGTAGGCGTGGATATTCCATACTTAATAAAGACAAAAGTAGTTTTTAATGATATAGTTTTAGCATAGGACTATTAATTTATTGTACTATATACAAATAAATGTAATTAATCATAATTTATTAAAACTATTTAAGTGTGCATTTTATTATATGTTAATTATATAGGCTTAAAATTTTGATTGAATATGATTTTAGAGTTAAAAAAAAAATATTAAAAGGAAAACATATACAGGGTAATTCATCAAGCGTAAAACATTCATTATCTCAAAAAGTGTTCACTATTTTCAATTTTTTTTTTCAAAATTTTAGATCTGTGCTTTTCTAAAATTATGTAATTGTTTAATATTTTCACCCTTATATTTATTAGATAAATCACCATCAATTTTTGATTTTTAAATGGCAATTCATACTAAAAATATCATAATTTAGTAAGACTTTTTTTCATATAAATGATTATGTTCAAATTTTTATTTTTCGTTTATCCGTTGACAAAATATAACTCCTTAATGTTGGGTGGTTTTGGGAAGTGTTTATGTATAAATGTGTTATACCTAGTCGGTAGATATCGCAACAATTAAGATTTGCATGCCCTAGGGTAAAAGATATTACATTATGATTATCAGTTATCACCAATATACTTTGTGGTCGATCGATATCGAATTTATTACTCATAGCTTCTAGTCTTTGTAATTGATAGTATTATTATGACCAGTGAGGCAAACACCTTCAGTGGAGCGATTTACTCGAACTCTGCCAAATGGGCATTATAAAATACATTTAGGGGCACAACTTAAGTTTAAAGTACTTACTGAATTGATCTGAAAAATGTAATATCTTTTACACTAGGTCATACAAATTCTAATTTTTGCAGTATCTACCGACTAGGTATAACATATTTATACATAAACATTTCCCAAAACCATCCAACTTTGAGGAGTTATATCTCGTCAACGGATAAACGAAAAATGAAAATTTGAATATGATAATTCTTAAGAAAAAAAGACCTTATTAAACTATGACATTTTTAGTATGGATTGCCATTTGAAAATCAAAAGTTGATGGTCGTTTACCTAATAAATATAAGGGTAAATAATATTAAACAATTATATAATTCTAGAACAACGTAGATCTAAAATTTTGAAAAAAAATTTGAAAAATATGAATACTTTTTGAGATAATGAATGTCTTACGATTAATGAATCACCCTGTATGATTTATGTAAAATAATTCAATATTTAGTTAGGTTATGGATTGATTTTGGCGAATTAATTTTTTATATTTTTTTTTCTCAAATATAGTGTATAATACTTTTATTACTTATAAATCATTAAAAATGTATTATGTAATTTCCAAATAAAATATCATTAATTCAGATACGAAACAGCAATTTATATTTTAAATACAGTAAAACTCGCTTAAGACGCTCTTCAAGAAATTACTTCAAAAGAGCGTCTTATGCGAGTATATTAAACAGTATAGGACATGTCTAGGGACCAGCAGAAAAAAACAACACAAACGGGAAAGCACCTCAAGCAGAGCGAGTTTTACTCTAGTATTATATTCGTACCTATATAAATATTGATTTGATAAAGCATAAAACACCCGTCATATGACGTACAATAATAGGTAGCTATTATATTATGAATAATAAATATAATATCAATACTATATATATGCATTTTTTTTCTTGAAATAACGTAGTTTACAAATCTATAGACGACAATTAGACGTGCCGTAGTATAGTAAATCGCAGGTTACACGTCATTATATTGGGTAAATATTAATATACGATGCCATATCGATTACAAAATGAACGACCAACGTTGCACAACATTAATACACGATATACGTAACTTGTTTTCGTCTACATTTAATAATAATAAAACAAGTCGTAAATATGATTTACGGATGCGTTGCTTAGACCTGCACACAATCAAGGGTGTTAACGTTCACGTCTTTGCAAGTATAATATGCCTATTGGCTATTATATGTATGACAATATGTTGTCATTACGTTTTGTCGGTTTGAGAGCGATAAATATTGCGTGAGCATAATACATATAGGGACCTTATAATACGACGTCATGTGTTCTTGTAATATTTTATCATCTTATCATCCAAATAATAGGCGTTTAGTAGGTATCTGATATATATATACGAGTGAACACCGAAAATGCGCATAATTATTATAAAAGTTATCGATGCATGTAAAAGACAAATACGTTGTACTCAGTCCGAGTCGTTTCATTGGAATTTAAGATAATATAATGCTCATATACAGCATACAGTTATAGTATCTACACACGTGCAATATGACGTGTACAAAGAAGTTGTATAATCAGGTGATGAGCGCGGGAGGAGGCGGTTCCTAGGAAATACAATTCTAGGAACAAGAAAAAAAATACGAATAAAAGGACCAAAAGTCCAAAAAATTTAATATGAATAAAAAAAAAAAGTTAATTATTTATTAAGTATCAAAAAATTCAACAAATATCATAACATTATGAGAGATATGCATAGGTGCAATACTATACATTATGAGATAACATATTTATGAAACTATTGGATATTTTATTGTTTTAGGAAAAAATTCGGGAGTTATTGTACCAATATAGCTGTATAATACAGTTTTAATCTAAATTCAATTTTGATACTTAAAATACTATTAAATTTTTTTAAACATTTTACATATTTTTTTGATTCCTTGTCCGTACTTTTTTCTTATTGGACTTTTTCTCCCCGGAATTATTCATTGTTTAACTTGACGAATTATCAATAAATAGTTCGATATAGTTATATACTTTATAGGGATATAGTTATACCTATAATTCAGATAAAAACTTACTCTAAGCCCCACCAAAAGTTAAACAAAAATATTGAACTCGAAAAATGCACATTCCAAATCCAACTTAATTACATATTAATAATCATAAGCCATCCAATGTTTCAGCAAGGATGACTCAGTAGAACGCTTGGGGATACGCATAGATGAAAAATTAACCTGCAGGAAAATACACATTAACAGAAAATTAAACCAAGGATACACAACGATAAAAATCCTATATTATTTATCAAATTCTACAGATGAAATATTGTCTACTGCAGTTTATGTATACGGCATTGATGAGATTCCTATGTCCAGTATATCCATTTAAAAATCGGCGAAAAAATATTCATATCCAGGCTGGAACTATCATGTCTATCTCAAGGAAGATTCTCCAAGAAGACCACGAAGAACATGACAGCTGAGAGCTTGTATAAACAAATAACGACCACGGGTCGTATAAGCGTGTACTTAATATTGCAGTTATTATAAGTGTACAAACGTTGAGTATAATAATGTCGACACGATTAATAAAACAAAACAAAACAAAAAAAAAAACCTCGTGAAACAGTTGCTCGTGATATAAACTGTGATGCGCAATTATAGCAGCCCGCTGAAACGGTGCGTTCAAATCTCTCGTTCAAAAAACGTTTGTGCGCGCCAATCTCACTCGGCCGGCGCATCGCTTAAAACTAACAGAAAAAAATGCGCGGTATATGAATTTAAAAAATTTATGAAAAAAAAAAAAAAAAAACGGGAACCGGCACACGGCAGGCGTATGTGTGTGTGTGTGTGTGTGTGTGTGTGGAACAGCGAGGCAGACAGCCGTTTAAGGGATGATTTCCGCCGCGATGGACTGCATTTCCGCGCGCACAACAGTGCATTTAACACATTGTGTACGGTGTTGCAGCGAGGACGATGTCGAGTGCATCATTATGCGTATAATGTGTGCATTCGCGTTACCACCTGCAGTAGCAGCAGCGGCAGCCGCTCTAGTTATACATATTATTATTATTATTATATTTACTTCCTGGTGCGTGCGCGCGGACGGGGTTCAACGACTGTGCAGTGTGGTTCCGACGAAAATACGTACAGACTCCGGCGGCAGAGGCGGCGGCGGCGGCGGCGGCGGCGAGGGACGGTGACTGTATTACGAGTTCCACGAACCAGGAAAACCCGAGGCCTGCGTAGATAGATCCGGACGACGGCGGCGGCGGTTAGGTGACCCAGTGTCGAGGGAGGACGAAGCGACCGCCGGACGCGTCGGCTTGTCGGCGGCGCGCGGGTGCGCGGTGTGCGCGCGCACGTAATATTATATATATACGTGTGTGTGTGTTATGTGAACGCGTCGACCGCGCGGCCGCAGCCGTCTTCTTCTTCTTCTTCTTCTTCTGTTCGCGACCACCACTATCACCGCCACCGCCACCTCGTCCACCGCCGTTACCATCGCCGCGGTGGAGGAGCAGTCGAGGCCAACAACCTGACTAGTAGGTCACAGTGGCACGATGGTCGGCGGCCGCCCGGCCGTTGACTCACGTGACGTCACTAATGTCCGACCGGGCGGCGGCGTCTCCCTTCCGCGCTCGCGGCCCGCCCGCCCGACCCGATGGCTAGCTCGCACGACTCGCGCCTACCACTCGACGAGCTACACGCAACAATACGTGTACGATATTATTATATTTGCACTGTATAATGGTAATATTGTTATTATTGTTCCCGTTCCCGTTGTCGCCGTCGTCGTTGTTGTTGTTCGCGTTGTCGTTGTCGTCGTTATAATAACCTACCTCGTGTATGCGTGTCAGTAAGGAATGTCGATATAGAATCCAACGATTTGTCCGCGACTGTCCGCGGGCGTAACGACGACACAACCACTGTGACCGTCGCCGAGCGTGCGAACGCGTTATATGAACGGTGTGATAATAATTTAAATAATTTTATTGTCTGGCGAAAAAATTTCGTCATAGCACACTCACCGGCAGACGGACCCGGCGGCGTGCTTGGCGGGTCACCCTTGACCGCTCCACACGATGTGGCGACGGACATGGGTTTTGGCTATTTTTTGGATGCACGTCGTGAATATTATACACCGATTTATCCGATGCCGCAACTACTGGGGTAGTGCACAGAGTCACGACTATAGACTTCCAAAATGCGGGGTGCTAGATTTTTACACCCCGCAGAGCCGCGAGGGGTAAAGCCCTCCCCCTCCACCGACCAGTAAAACCGCACGATCTTACAATTTTGTCACACTGCAGACCTGTGATAATCAATATAAATTAAAACTTTTTATACGCACGTTTTATCGCGCATTATTTTTATATATTAATGATTACGATAAAACAAAATAAATACAATGTGATTACTATTTCTATAAATTAGATATAAAAGGTGCGAACACCTTTTTGAACACACCTCCTCCCTAGTTAAGCCAATGGGGTAGTGGGGTGTTGGGGTTCCGTGTGTATTCTGATCGATTTGATTTTAAATACAATATATTAGATATTTTATGATTTAATCTATATACGAATATTTACTGACATATTAGCACCTTGCATGTGTAATTGTGTTTTTGTCACATCTTCACCGAAAGTTGAATATTTTAAATATCGGTTGAAGTGATGTGGAAATGACCTTTTTCCAGCCAGCGGGCATTAAATGTTTTTTTTCCCGGCGGTCGGAAAGGTTTCTGTCCAAATCAGAATAATGAACGTAGATATAGATACGTTTTACCTGTTATATATCAAATACTAAAGCTGCAGTAAGTGCAGTTCTTTATAAAGCAGTTTGGCAAGATAAAGACGCTACGAGACAACGCGCAGAACAGATCATTATGGATTACCATAGTATTATCATGATATCGACAGAGCAGTTTTCGGAGATGGCCGAGACGTATGTCAAAAAATATTATGTTTGTGCTGGAAGGCCATCTGTCTTGAACGAATTGCAGCTCTTGCCCACGACTATATAGTGCCGCAAACGTCGCCCGTCATTGAAACGGCTCACCTCTCGCCCTTACCGCACAATATACTATTTCGATACCCACACCAAATATTATGATTATCTAGCAATTATTATATTTTGGCTGGGCCGCATAAAATAACATCCACCGAAAAATACCTATAATACTAGTAGACGAGGCTTGCAGCATCGCGGTATTTCTTATTACCTATGTCATATGCGTATCGTAATTATATAATATTTATATACCAAATACACCGGGTATGTCAAACTCAAAGTATTACTGGGCCAAATATATTTTGAAAAGTTTACTATGCACATATAGAAATGTATTGATACAAATAATGTCACACGAATTTTCGATTTAATTATCTATATTTCTATATGAAACCATCAATAATACGATTAGTTTATCAGAATACCAACATAATGTAGGTATACCCCTCTCTAGCAGAGTTATGACACCGCGAAATGAAAATTGTATAATTTTTTCCATTAATATTGCGGTAGCAGTGGGCCATAAAAAAACGAGTGTTTGACATGCATGCAGACATATATACACTTATAGTGTAAATTTGGTATCGAGCCTCTGCAATAGAGAGCAGCCGTCCCTAGGGCAAGGTGAGCGGGTCCCACGTCCAGAACCACTCGCTATATAATAGCCGAGTTCACGTAAATTCGCAGTTTCTTGCAAGCCAAACTCGGTAAAGTGCAAAATTAAAATTACTATGCTGTTTATGTCCAACATGTCGACGACGGTTCAGATGCGAGCACTGCATGGGCACCATTTCTGCAGTTTGAAATTTTAATACACAATTTAAGAGGCCTGCGGGTCCGCACATGTGTCAGTCAAGAGCCGTTCGATGATAACTCGTGATATGTCGTGTGTTATGACTGAAGAGCTGAGAATTTGATACTCAAAAAAAACCTAAAAATGCTTTTATGTGCCCTAAAAATTTTAAATAATGCACCAATAAAATGCACTTTAAATTTAATAAAAAGTTTCACAGGACTACACAATATCTGATATTCTACGTGGACTTATAATCTAAAAAAAGAATTATTCTCATTTATGTTCCGTCGCCACTCGTAATCTCGATTTTTACGTTGTACAGATTTGTTCGAAAATTTACTTCATAATTTATAACACAATAGTATTGTGTTATACTTCCGGAGTAAAAAACTTGTTCAACCTAATTAATATGTGGCTATAAGTTAAACAGAGTACACGTTACCCATTAGTCCAAAAGGCCACGCTCCACGAATATGTCAGTAATGAGTTTAAATAATATAATAATAATAATATACTAAACAATATTTGGAAAACATTTTATGTATATATAGTTACACCGTATACGTAGTATAGTACTTGTGTGAACCAATACGTATATATTAATAAGAAATCATGGTCCGATAAGAGCAGATTCGTTTGTAAGTGCAAAAAGTTATTTAATTCGTAAAAAAAGTATTTTATGTTTGAAATAAATATCATTTCAATGGGAATTTATAATTTAGGTACATTTTGTTAGTGGATTTTTGCATATTTTTTTATCCACCTAGACTGCTCTCGTGCATAAATACAACAACAAAGAAAAGAGTAAAATGACACGATGATGATTCCGCCGAACAACCATAAAGAGTGTGTATTATTTGGAATTGTTTTATACCTAGTATAATGCCGATCGTTTATCTACCACCTATTTGGTATATGTCGTATGTATTATGTATTATGAAACTCAACACTGAATAATAATTTATTTAATCGATTCAAATCAAAATTATCGAATACACAATACCGATGAATGGGAATACATTTTGGCCCGCTCTGTATATACAAAATATAATAATATTTATACTATCTGTGAAAAACGTGTGGAATAATAGAATCCGCGGGCGCTTCTGAAGTTAGGTGTGAACGTGCAATGAATATTAAAAAAAACACGTAAAACTGTTTATTTGTGTATTATATATATATATATATGTGGATACGAGTTAACGGTAAATGTTGATTTAAATCGAGATTATGCAATTTAATTGAGTTGAATATATGATTAGCAAATTCGTACGAACAACAATAAATTGTGATGCGTCAAGTATTGGATATATAGGTACACGCCTTCGTCCAACACATCTTAAATTTTGAACGAAACGAGGCGTGTATTGGTTTTATAACGATATTTTTATTATCTGTTTCTTGTAGGTAGGTATCTAGATGAATGACAACTTTTCATTTACAATTTTTGAAGATCGTATACGTCGAGCCTGAGATTGTGCTTTGAAAACGTCGCTGTCGATTTTATCAATAGTTGTACTGTACAACACGAAGGAATAATATCATAAAAAAGTCTTTATATATTTGAGTAAACGTGGTCACCCATCAACTATACGTTCAGAGTCGACTATCCAGAGCCATTATAATACGCTGCATAGAGCTGCGCTCAGGCGAATTAAGTGGGACTATAATTGTCCAATTCTCTCATTTTCTGTCACATATTTGGCTTTTTAAATTTGTCTTTTCCTTCAAACAATATTAGTAAATTTATAGGAAGATACTTAAATGTATTATACCTACTAATTTATTATTCGACTTAATAAGTATTTATTAAGAAGTAAATCTTACATTAATCGTGTAAAAGTTTAACATAACTAATGTAAATTACTTTATTGTCTAGATTATTTCAAACTTTTATAGAATGATTAAATAGCATTATTCAAATCAAGCAGTATTAAAAATATGCTGTTTGAGACAAAATACATATTAGTTAATATCAGTAGCATTAAGTCATTGCACAAGTATGTATATTGAAGTTATACCTGTGTAGAGTTCTTAAATGGTTATTATAAGTAAATAGTAATAGACAAGTAACTACAAATTTTCTTTTTTACTTTAAAAGTAATTTATTATAAAAAAATGCAACAATAGAAATTTCTCTTGATTTGTATAAAATAAAACAAGTAATACGTCATCTACTTCCTAGTATAGTGATAATCTCATTAATATTAATAAGTCAGTAATTGTCATAATATGATTCGTAAAATCAATTATTTTAAATTGGTAACTATGTATTAAATAAAATTGTTTATTGTCTATTATGCATTTTTAAATTCGAAATTGTATAAGAAGTATGTAATAGGTTTTTTCGATTGCTATGAATAAAAAGTAACTTATAAACAAATTATAATATTAATATGATAAATAATTTATACTAAATATGTTTGTGTTCATATATTATATTGGTGATCGTAATTTTCTTAATTTCCTTGACCCTATTCTAACCCAAGTATAACAAGTTATCATTTTCTTAATCATATAATTAAAGCTGCGTTGATACTGTAAATAATTGTTTAGTTTTAATTTTTGTTTTTAAGCGTATGAATTCGTACTATTTCAATGAATTTAAAAGTTATTCTATTGTATTATGCAACATGGCATCTATCTAAATTCCATAAATTAATACACATATACTGATGTATCACAACAACATTACCACACATTTAGTGACACATTTTAAATTAATAATTTGTTTTTTAGACTATATTTATACATTTAATAGTATTACTTTTATAACTCTATTTAAAAATTATTTTTTAAACACTATTATTTTTCTAAAATATTATATTCATAATATTATTATCTTTATGAATGACGAATAACCTACCTACCTATATTTACTAGATATTATTTATTACGTTGTCCATCGTCCAGTATTTTCGGTTATCGTTGAAACAATATAATTTAGCTATTTAGATAATGTATTGGAGATTATATTATCAAATGTAACGTTGACAAATATGTAATGTAATACCTTCTGCATTCACGTATTATTGATTTATAACGAAAAATGAATTTTACTATTCTTCGTGGACTATATAATAACCTATATATTTATACGTTTTTTTGTATTTAAAAAAAAAACAATATTTTTGATGATATAGTTTACATTCACTTTCTACAAATCGTTCAATACCAATTTAACTCGCGATTCTTATAAAATAAAGTCACAATATGTGCAGCCACATTGTTAAACAATCGACGCTTTAAAACACATCGATTTCGATCTAATTTTAGTCCTAAAAATTTAATATATATGTAACCTAAAATATAACAACTAATAAATAATAGAAATAATATCGTTTTACTTTAAATAAATTGTTCCCGTACGATGGTTATACTATTTTGAGTCGAGAATATTCCAAAACAAATCTTCTCGTCTTTCTCGAATGTAACAACTGGCAACAGTCTTTTTCCGCAGCTCAGACGGCGATTATAAATCACATTTTTTTCCTATTATTAAAATGCATATATATGTATACATATAATAATAATAATAAAAAAAAAATACAACCATATAATAATATAATGTAGCTGATTCATCGTCTGGTAGGACATATAATGTCTATATATATATATATACACCCGCAACGCCGTTTACATTTCTCGTGCAGAGGGTGCAGATAGGGTTAAAACGAGCACAAAAAAAAAAAAAGAAGCAACCAGGTAAAGGGTTAATAATTTTCCCGTCTGCAATAAGGGACGGCGGGTTTGCAGGTATGTGTGCGTGCCATTTGCAGCAGCGTGCATCAGACGTGTTTATACGTATATCGAACGCCTCTATAGATATATACACACAAATATATATATATATATATATATGCCTGCGCGCGAGGTCCCGTAATCTCGGGGGAGACGTCAAACTTCCGCGTTCCCTTTCATCGTGGGAACAGTGCGGCACAACTCCGTCGTCGTCGTCGTCGTCGTCGTCGTCGTCGTCGTCGTAGTCGTAGTCGTCGTAGTCGTCGTCGCATTTAATCATGACCCCGCCGCCACACCCCCGTATTATACGCATGTAGGTATATAAATGTACGTAGGTATATCGTGTATATATATATATATATATATATGCGCCTACCTATGTATAACCACCTATCGTAGGTAGTATATACACGCACACAATCAAAAGAGAAGGGAATAAAAAAATGAAGTTTTCTTTAATGGTCTTCATTGAACACCTGTTTTTTACGTGTATTTTTTTTTTTACACTCTGATAATGGGATCAGGGAAATTTATATCTAGTTACTTCCTTGTATTATAAAGGTTTTAGGTTTGCATGAGAACAGATGGTACAACGGTATCGTACTCTGCAGCAGCGATCGCGGTACTATCGTATGCATTATACGCCGTCCGAGGGTTATAACGATATTATATATTATTGTTTATGATTACTCATGTGCACGCGATTTATCATTGCCTAACAATAATTTTCTTTTCGTTTTTATTATCGTCACTGAGACTCTGAACAGACTTGAGATATTCACATCTTATAATATTGATGTAGGTATTTGATTTTCCATCCGCGAGAACTCGTTAAATCTAAAGAAACATGCATAATGCCAGTCACATTGATAACTTGTCGAAAATAAAAATAATGTTTAGAACGCAAATCATAACGATAAGTTCCTGTCGCTTGTATACATATTGAGTATTTATGCAATGAAACTCCATATTACGTACAATGTGGACTTTTTAATAACTGGATTTCGTGTGGATACTCTTCGATTTTTCAATTTTTAAACCTTTGTATTTAATATTACGGTTTAAAATTAATATTTACTTGTTCTCGATTTTTAAATTAAAACAAATTGTTTGGTGAACCTATATGTAGGTACTGGTATTTGTATCTACTTTAGTATCGTTAGTACTTTTATAGATATTTTTCAATTGCTATAGTAAATATGTGTTATATTATATTATATTATGTAGTTACCTACCGTTAAATAATTATATAATATGTTTGTTTTGTTTCGCTCGTTTAATGATAAAGTATTTAAATATGTGAATATATATAAATAAGTTCAATTCGTTGTGTTATATACTTGTATATAGTATAAAATAGGAAATATAAGTATTTTATAATTCAATCGAGTTCAAAGCAAATGCAGTGATATATTTTATCGTGCACTAACAAGATATGAGATATGGTGAGATGATAAATGACGCTTACCAACGAAATTCAAATACAAATACTAAATAATTATAAAATATAAATATGTATTACGAACAATTACATAGTATAAATACAAAATTGTAAGTACATTCTTTTTAGTTTTGTGGATTATAAAAAAAAGTGATTAATATTTTTTATATGGAGTTGAATTTCTATAAGATTTTGCATAAAAACAACTTATTTTCATATGTATTATAAATATATATATATATATTATTGAATTATTTTTAGTGTAATATACGTTATAGCGGGTGATGAGTTTTAAAAAACAAGTACATCAAAATTATATAGATACAATTATTTATTGATTTGTTATATTATATCACATCATAATAATTTATACGTTTATTTTTAATTTGAAAAATTATGAAATTAAAAGTACTTAATATAAGTTATATAATGCCATGATGAATAGTTCATCATATATTTAAAAAACAGATTAAAATATAGTACCTATACGTGTGGTGAAGAATGCATTTTTATAAATTCGAATTTCAGATCCATACCAAGGTAATAGTAAACAAAAATTGAACTTTCCTAACAAGAACGGGACAGGAATCTTGTCAACGTTGTCATTAAAAATACAAACTCTATTTTGTCTTAATTGTGTTGTCTGTGATGTGGACTTCGCTTAAAACACGAGTTATCAAATTACGATATGCCTGCAGAAAAATAATCCAATTACCTATTTTAATATCATACTTTCTTAAGTTAAATAAAAACATCAACATGATTATTTAATATATTTCTAAATTAGGTATAAAATAATTAGTAGTAGTTAATGTTTGTGAAAATAAAATTCAGTGGTACTTTTGTACAGCTGAAAACTAGTCTCTCATCACAATGTTTATACAGGTTATAATAATATATCGTATGCATATACAAAATGATTCACCAATTATACACATCCACATTTTCACTTCAATAATGAATTTATTGAAACTCTGACTTATGAAACTTGCAAGTTTACTTGAAGGACATTATCGATCCAATATTTAGATTTTTGTGCAATTTAAGGAGTATCCTGAAGTGGTGCGAATATTCATTTTTTTCAAATTAGAACTACCATTTTATTGTAAATAATAAGATAAGACGATGATTTTTTGAAAGTATTGATGTATATATAAATTTAAATTTAAACGACTAACAAATATTTTTCGAGTTATTAAACTTCAAGTGCTGAGAATAAAAGTCCGTGATAGTAGGTTCAGAAGATATATGAGGGCTATCAAAATAGGTTCTTCAATAGATTACTTCATTAAAACTTTTAAAAACAACCCGAGTATTAATGAGTACCTACTTGACCTATGTTATATTATAGATAATATTTTTTTTTAAAAAAACCATTGTTGAAGACTATTATATAAATATTTAGTATATATAAATCTTATCAACTCAAAAACACTGTACAGCTGTGCATGTATTTGAAAATATGCTATTTAAGTGTTCTTAAAAATTCCGAAAATCAGAATTTGAATAAACCCATTATTAATGAATCAAAGAGGAGTAAGCATACTTGATGAATCATCCATCATAATTACCATAATACTATTTAATATAGACTATAGTAATCTAATAACACCAGGTTTCAGAACACTTTTTATTTGCCTTCAAGTTAGACTATAAATTCATGAGTTACTGACCAGCAGAATGATGCGATATTACAATATTTCTCTTTATTATAGTTACGCGACCATTCTTGTTTCTTTTTGTAATTGTTGATAATATAAATTCAAAGCGGTTCGGCGTTAGTATTAAGTATAAATAAATAAAGTAATTTGGATAATTAAATATAATATATATATAATTATATATGTATGTGTGTGTGTGTAGAATTTTTATTTCTCGACTTTAATTTGTGTCGAATAAATTAACGTAATTATAATAACATCGCAATCATTACTTATAAGTAGGTAGGTATATTTAAAAAAAAAATGTTCGAATTGTCAATTTAAAACAAAAATGCGTCCTCGTATCTCATTCACCCGGACGCGAACGGCTGGGGCTATATTTAAACCGAAAAATTTCAAAAAAAAAAAAAAAAATACGGGCAACACAAACCATTTGACGTAGTACAGAGTACAGGCACGCGTAGGTATAGTAATAGCGTGTATCACGAAAAGGCATTACTACGGGTATATTTTAAATCCGTAATATCCGTGCAGCTTTTATTGCGACGCTGAATAAATGTTGCGCCGTCTGTCGTCGAAAGAGGTTAGCATAATATTATATAGCAGTAAAACCATGTTGCAACTGCAGGAGGCAGCTTGCATATATGGTGTATAATATAATAATATAATAATATATACGAGTGCGCGTAAACCCTCTGCATATATATATATGTATATAATATGTACGATGCCGATGAACCAGGAAGCCACCCTTGCGTACACAACGAATAATAATAATAATAATAATAACACAACCGGTTCGAAGGCGCGTTTTTTTTTCACCCACGCACACACAATCGTGGATAATGAATAGTAAAAAAAAAAAAAAAAAAATCCGTGGTCCGAAACAGAGAGAACACACACACCAAGTTTTTTATGCATTTCGTTTCCTTTCCCACACCGGTTTTTTAAGGGGCTTCTTATAAACCAAAGCCACCCGGCTCCGAAATCTACACACACACACACACACACACACACATATATTATATACGCATACGCGCATATACAGACCCAATACATCGTGCCTATTGATGAAGCAGTTTTACGACAGAAGAAATAGACAACATTCACATACACATATACACGAAAAAAAAATTAACTAACAGCTGAAAGGGGCATTATTATTGTTTGGATGTATCTGATTTCGTCTGTCCATCTGTCTTTGAAATCTCATGTGCCAGCGATAATAATATATACTACCTACCTATAATATACATACGCACACACACACACACACATATATATATACAAATGTTAAGCGACGACCCGGAGTCGGTATATTATGTTATACCCGGTCAAATTTTGCGAGAGGAAAAAGGGAAAAATTCCATAGGTAATAATAATAAATAATACATACGCGCGCTATAGGTTAGGTATAGAAATTGTTAATGCAGTTAATTGATAATAATAGTGTAATATAATTCTGCGCAGTGATTTGCACTGTTCTTATTGACAATAATCGTATAATTCGTAATATATATATATATTTTTTTATCATTTATATATAATATGATGGAACATACACGCAATATGCTAAATTTTTTGGCGGGTCTTAATAAGTATACACCCCTTAATATTGATTTGAAATAAAACGTATACTATAGTTATCGACTTACAAATATAAATTATTATTTACATTACATTTTACATTATTAATAAGTATTTTATAATATGATCTTGTGTATTTAGCAAATAGAGTAAAACACGCAGAACACAACTGACTTATAACTACTGCAGCACATACATCTGTGATAAAGTATTACACAGGTCATGTCATTCTCTTACCAAAATTTTCTTCGGGAAACGCGACAATTATTACCCTTATCGTCCGCAGTGTTTATAATATCATCTATCAGAAATACGGTATTTATGTATCACGAAAAGTACATATTAACTATTTTTTATTTTATTATTAGTTTTGATTGTGGAAAAAAAATGATATTTAATAAGTATATTTACTCGATGACGACTTGATTGCAAGGGACTCAACAGAGTTTTGTCCTTCCCCCAAGACTGCCTGCATCGTTGCGACAATGATCTGAGGTATTTACTATATCATAGCGTAGTTACCGTCGTCGTGTGGGTGTTATTTGTGCCACGGCATCATTATAGAATGCAGAGCACAGGACATATTATTATTGAGGATGCCGGTGAAATGGGTTAAGGACATAGGACGTGAATGTATCTCATATACACACATACATATATATTGTACATTCTACGTATTATACATTTACTCGACAGACGTTACAATACGTTGCTAGTTCACTACGACCATACACAAAATATTACACTACACACACGCAGCGGCGTTACTATTTATGTTATAGGTTCGTGTTTTTTTACTCAAGTCAGAGAAAGTTCTGCAGAAGAAAGTGTTAATCGATTAGTGAAAACGCTATATTTAAAATGTTATTTAATTTAGAAAGTGATAGCACGTACGAAAGTGAAATGATAAAAGTAAAATCACGAGGAATTAACTACGACGATGATATGTTTGTCGCTAAAAATTCGAAACGCTTTTTATACACTATCTAAAACGTGTCAACTATTTATATTGAACACAATGTGTAAACTGTGTTGAAAAACTACACCTACTTCATTTTTCAAAACTCTTTAATATTATGTTAATCGTATAATATGTGACTCTATATTAATTATTATAACTATCATTTTAATTTTCACACTTTATTTATCCGAATTCGACATATTATTGTGTAACCAATTAATATAATAGATAATGTATTGTGCATAACAAATGTATTTATATATAAATACATATTTCATAATTTATATATAATATATTGAATTGTGAGATTTATTTAAAAATATAATTGTTTTAATGACAACTAAGAATTATTATTTATATATTTTCAAATTTTAAAATATACTTATACATTTTAGTAATATGACAGTTATTTAATGTTAATTTTTACATTAGATTAATATACAATACGATAGCGTGAAAATACGAGTATAAGTAAAAAATCACTGCTTTACAAAATACGAAAAAATTATTTGTTATTTCTGTATTGACTGTAACGGATTTTTCATTCTTTATAGTTAGGAAACGAAATATAATACAACATTAATTTTTATATTTTTGTAATATAAACTACGTCAAACACTGTTTTCTACAAAATATCTATAATAACCGAAAATTGACAGAATTTATTTGTCCCTTTTTATTTGCGCAACGTCTAATTATGAGCGAGTAATCAATTACTATAATATGACAACTTGACGTTTAGGTTATATTTTGTTCGAAAGTCAAACATTTAGATATCTATCTTGACAGTTGAGTTTGTATTACGTTGGTATTTTCGAAAAAAAAAATAACATTACGATGTGCATCATTAACTTTACAGGTTTTTGGAAAAAAAAATCATATTTTTAATTATGTTTCTGTTTAATGATTTGATCATATTTGTTAAAATATAGTATGATTTACTTATAGGTATTGTATACTTGGTTTATTAAACTCTGTGTTTACAAATTAATTGCTGAGTATTTAAACTATATTATCTACACAATGTTTTGTTATATTTCATGTCACATTCTACAAATTATTTCACTAATGACACTGCCACGTGTCTAAAACTTTTAATTATACTGCAGGAGAGCAATAAAACTGTTTAAATACAATCCAATCACCATAATGTGAACAACTATTTGGATGAAATATATTAAATTTATTATAATGGTTAAGCAATCAAAACTAAATATGTTTTAAGATTATTGTCATCATTACGATAAATTTAATAATTAGTAAAAAAAAATTCAGATAATAATAGTGGTATTGTTATTGACATAGCAACATTTGTATATTATTTATTATTGTTTTTACAGTAAAAAAGTATTGTTTCTAATTTTTCCATAGTATAAAGTAATTGTTTATGTTTATTGTTTAATATGATGTGTGTATATCATATGATTTTTTCCGATTAAACCAAAATCCACACCAGCTTATCTGAGAAAACCTCATCTGTATGGGAATTAGTAAAATTTCAAAAAAAAAAAAAAACAGTTGATATTAATTTACAAAATGCTTTTATTTATAATCGTTTTATACATACCAGAGCACTTTATTGAATTTTACGCATGAATGCATGACCTGTATTTTTTTTAATTTGAAAACGCGTGTAAAAACCTAGTTCTAATAGTTCTATACAAATAAGTAAATTTTAAAAAACTATTATACAAAACAATATCTATTTTTTTTTTATCTGAGTATGAAATTTAATAAAAAATTGTGTTTTATTTTATAGTATACATCACTATCTTGTGCTTAGGTGAGCGAAGCGAGGCGAGTTTTCAATTCCAAGTTACCGATCCTTTCCGACTTGCTTAATAAATCATGTACTATTGTAGTTAAAATATGATACATATACCTACATAGTTCAACATAAAAGATAATTGAACAATTTAAAAAATATATTGCATAACAGTATTCGTGTTAATAGTTAATAAAATTATTTAATATAATTATTTTTAATATACACATATATATATATATATATACTCTTTGAAATGTCGTTTAATAGGTAAAACTACATGGAATTTTTAATAAATGTGAGATAGGTTTACTAGAATAATTGTTTTCCAAAAGCGTGCTCTGAATCATGTTGTGTTTATCGTGCATATTAAGTATAATATATATTCCTTATGTATACAGCATAATACGGATAAATTAATACTAATGGTTAGGTTTTTTATTTATCAACGATTGACCTTAACATTTTTTTGTAAGGAAGTGTATAGAATATCTAACTGTTATAAAGTTGACCTTGAACGTGACCTGACCAAAGTTGAAGGTCATGTCATCGTATATCCGAACAGCCTCGGACCTCGGTTGCAGCGACAAGGTCAAAAAGTAAAATTCAGGTCAAGTGTGTTGGTCAGGGAAAAAATTTACTCCTATACATTCACGTCATAAGACAATAACGATATATAACTCTTGTAAAATATTGCGTTTTATTATTATTTTTTTTTTCTTTTGGTGTACATCACGGTTTTACGTATATTTATTTGTAATGTGTGTAATAACTCAAAAATTCAATCTTAACAAGGAACACGTGACCATGGTTGTATATAAACTGACGAAAGTAAAAGCTTCTGTAATATATAACATCAAATTTTATCATACTTTCTCCTCATCTGAAATTCCCCCAGCAAAAGAAAGGCGTCCAAGGCGGACTCATTCATCTAGGGCGTTACTGAGCTGTGTGTGTGTGTGTGTGCTGTGTTATGTTTATGTATACCTACCCAATGTCACTACAATTATACGAGGGGCACTTTTACTTCATTCTGGCTAGGTGAAAGGAGTTGTAGGTCAAAATCACTTTCTTTTTGCTTGCTTTTGTTTATTTTCTTTTTGGTGCAGTTTTTTTATACATCGCCGAATTTTAGCACATTTTTTTTATGTAAAATATATGCACAGGTGCATATTTTTTTGTCCGTGTCTTTAGTTGATCTATAAAGGATTATTTTCAAATGGTTATGAAAAGAACGTTCAAAAATTGGAGAAACTTTAATGCACACAGAACCCTATGCAGGAATAAAAGTTCGTTGCAAGTTTTTCATCGATGAAAGTATTTTTTACGATATCGAATACTAAACGGATATTATTTAATTTCAATCCTTTGAAGGAACAGATCTGTATTATTTTAACACTATAGTCGTTTCTGAATATTTGTACATAAAACTACATTATGGTTGTCTGTTGTATATTCCATAAGAGTAGCATAAGTAGCCATGTATAACATTTTGTTAGATTATTATCATTGATCGTCGATATTAATTACGCGATAATTTAAAACGTATTGTTATAAAAATGCTTACGTCGGTTTTATAAAGCCCTAAATATAACGACATCGAATTGTTTTAATAAAAATATGTGTACATCCGCTTTCGTTTTTTTCTTATTTTATACGATTAAAAGAAAAACAACGTTTTGATGGCATAATTTACGGCTGCAAATGTAAACAACATACTACGACTTGCTATAATATATCGATATGGTTTTGATGAATATTCATTTTACAAAGTAACATCCATTTTTAGTCATCGCTTTAAAAGTGTTTTTCGATGTTAGTATAAACAATTATTTGAATATACGGAAACTAAAAATTGAGTAGACTTTTATTATTATGAATTATAAATAACACACGACCATTTAACATTTTGTTAAACGATTTCATAAACCATATTCAACGTATTTTTAAATGTTCATAATTTTGGTTTTCGTGACGCTTACACGATTAAAATACTCAAATTTAAAGATAAAATATTTTAACGTTGTGCCAAAGAAAGCAGTATCCGGCGAGAATACTGAATTTCGTCAAATCGTAGTGTATATATACTTGTTTAAAAATCCGGATTTGATGTGGGTATATCTATTTATTAATATACGTACCAATCGATTTATAACGGAATTTGCGTTCTGAAAATTTGCTGTTTTTCTATATGATATTTTCCGTCAACCTATTTTTCGGACCGTCTTTGGTCTAATTGGGGATTTTTCATGACAAGGTCGAAAGACATTTTTCGACCGGGTCGATTATCCTATATATTATATTAAATTAGACATCTGACGCAACTGTACGTAAATACAGCTGCAGTCTCTTTATAGAAGAAGTCTTAAAAATTATTACGACTTATTTGATGATAAATTAAATAACGTCACTATATGATCTACGGAGACGATAAAACATAAATTAAACACGATTAAACCGATCGCGACGATTAAAATCGTAAACGTGCCAAAATATAATACCTAACGCTTATAAACGATATCGATATAGCATAATTATATACACGATTTGTAAAATATTATTATCCACGCATCGGTGATAATATAATACAATACCATTCTTTAACAGACGGATCGAGTGGGACTATACACCTATAGTAGGTACCTACCTACATGTGTATATTATCAGCGCTCGTGTAATCCATTAACACTTTGTGATACCAATTTGCTGTTTCTCGTGTATATTGGATGGCATGTAATGACACGACGCAGAAAGCAGCACAGTACAACTCGCACAGACATATTATTATGTGTAATACACCGATGCATCGGAACAAGTGCAACCATTATATTATATTATATGCGTTGCAGTGCAAAACCAGCCCGCTCGGTTACACGCATACATAGCACATATATATATATATATATATATATATATGTATACATATAGATGATGGGAATACGTTTCGCGGAAGCTTCCGTTAGAACGGCACGTCATAATAATGAGTACGATATGTGTGTGTGTGTGTACGAAAACCTTCTCCATACAATAGTATAGAATAAGGAAGGCGGCGGCGGTGGTCTCTTCCTGCAGTTTCCGTCCGCCCTGCACATCACAACAATGTCATATCTTACGCGCGTGCACGTAATGCCGTATAACGCCGTATGTCGAGGGAAGAAATTACGATGTACATATTTCAGTAGTGGCGGTGCTCGGGAGACGCGCGCGGGACGAGGAGGAAAAGAGAATAAATCGATCGGAATAAAAACGTGCGCGGTCCGACAGCTATGTACAACATTATTACATTATCACGGGGTTCAAGGAAGAATATATAGTGCACACATACGAGTACACGTAATACACGTCGTATATATACATATATATATATACGTATACAATCGGTGTAACACAATAGCCGCACAAAAACCACGGACGGGGGCCAGATGCACATAACTCGTACCGAAAAGGTATACGTATGGCGTGCACGCGGCATGATAACTATGGTGTGCGTGCGCGCGGTGTGTACACATTACGCGTTACATACAAAACACGCATAACGGTACATCGTACGTATAGCCAACGGCAGGACGGGCGGCCGTTTGGCCGCGGGCCGACCGCGGCAACGACGACGAGAGATGTTATGTTATACTTATATATATATATATATACACACAGGTAGAGGATATACGCGCGTGTGGTACACCGCTGCAGCGGCGTCCTCCCCGTCTTCCTCCCTCCCCTATCTTCGGCGTGTGCGGTATACTACGCCGCCGCTGTGGAACTCCGGATTTTTTTTTCACCGCGACGGTTCATATAATACACGATATCTATATATATATAGGTGGGTGCACATAAACGTCGACCAGGAAGTTACATAACCGCCGGAATATTGTTTTGGGTCGGCCGGTGCAGCGTGATGCAGTGTGTGTGTGTGTGTGTATGTATGATATATCTGTATATGTATATTATACGAAATCACACGACAAAAAAAAAAAAAAAATACCGACGAAAAACAAAACAAAACGAAACGGGTAAACGGGTATCGTGTATATAGTGTCTACATAAACTATATTATACGTATACTGCAGCAGCGCGACGACTGTGTATAGTGTTGCGCGCCGTCGAAAAAGTGCGATTTCGGG
>JACXSJ010001866.1:0-15000 GCA_014851325.1 Pentalonia nigronervosa | reverse complement strand
ATTTGTATAATTTAAATGGATACTTCATAATACCGTTAAGAATGTTATAATATCTCAACAATTTGTATTCGCATAATATTATTCAATATTCATATTCGTTATACTACACGCATGATTGAAATTGAAAATATATAAAAAAAAAAACCACCAAACCGTAAAGTATTTACTGGTAACATATTGTTTTAAGATTCCTATCTATTAAAATTAGGAAAACATATTTTATATTAATTGTATTTATGATAAATTATTGAACAATTAAGAACTTCTACCGAAACGGTCAATAACGAGTACCTAATTTATCTTAAGTCATTAAACAGTCATATTAAAAACATTTTTTAAACTTTAATTCGTTCTTTACTATTACGATAACGTTATATATATATATACATTGGAAATATATTGATATGGCTGCTAAATGCCTGAATATTGTTATGCTTAATCAATCGTTGAAAAACAAATAATACAAATTTTCAAACAATAATAACTGGGAAAAGTGTGTACTAATAATTGCAATACGTTGAGTACAATTTTTTTAAGAAACGAATGTTTAATATTTTATAGAATAATAAATAATACAAATAATACACTGATATTACTGTATATTATGCAAGCAGTATATTATGCATTTTATACAGGAGCGACTCTAAGCTAATTTGTAGGAAGGGGACAGAAACAACATTTTTTCAACCTAGTATTTGCAAAAAATTTTTAATTGCTTATCATAAAAAGCTAATTATGGATAGACAATTTTAATCACATACGAAAACGATAAGAAACACACATCATTGTAAAACCAATAGTTTTAGAATTCACCGCTTCGCTTGAAATTTAAAATATAATATACGTGTATTAAAATGAAACTATTAGACTTATAATTAGTAATAATAATGTATAATATGCATTGTGCATTAACATAAACAATTTTTCAACAAATGTATATATAATAATGAGGAAAATTCATAAACTAAACTATAAATTCTATTGAATTATTATTAATTTCAGTATAATTAATATTTTAACAAAAAATGTATTATTATACAAAAAAAAAAAATGGAAAATCATCTAGGAAAAACTAACAAAAAAATATTGAAAAAGCTATAATGTATGCGAGCAACTGTCCCCTTCGTCTCCCCCTTGAAGACGTCGCTACAGCTTCTATATATATAACATGTCTTCCACTTGGGCACTATAAAGGCTTTTTGTCAGCGCCTGATGTAACATCAATATCTATATAGTGTAACGAATGGACAAACCTGTCGGAAAATAGAAGAAAAAAATGAAAGGTGAACAGTAACAATACAAATTATTTGTATTACTCGTACGGACATCGGTTATTTAACAATTTGTTATTTAATTGAAAGTACGAGTAAAAAAAAAAAAACCGATATTTATGGACGGCCTTACCATATGTTGGTCGTGAAATTCTTTCCGGTAAGGTCAATAATCAGAAGCATATTGTGTTTTAATAGTTTTTAGAGTTCAGATAATGGGTACACACAGTTACTTTTATTTTATATATATATATATATATATATGTGTGTGTATGTGTATGTGCGCCCGCAACAGAATACATAAAATACAACCTTGTTTTGGACAAATTTTATCGTTAATGAAAACTGCAAACTATAATAATATAATTTACTGTGCAACATCTCTTGTATGTACTTTTCTCCATTGACGCGATGCTTGGACAGGTAAAATTATTATTTTTTTTTTTGTGCTCTACGCATCGATTTTGCACCTTTTCATAAGAGAGCACTATTCTAGGATAACATCAATGAGACCGCCGAGGGTCAATCGATGACTGATACAAAAGGTGTTCGTTTCACACATTTCTCTTGTGTATAAAATGTCGAGCAAATATAAAAAATATACGTATATATATAAATTATAAACAACAATAAAAGGCCTATTGTGAGTTATTTATTGCGGTACGAATTTGTGCATTGTATATTCGTTGTCGCACACATATATATATATATACATAATATTATACTAAATATTATTATATTTATACAGTATCAACGATTTATTGAAGGTTTTTATTTTGTGACCGAATATTATTATCTGTGTATACTTTTATTTTATATTGTGACAATACAATTGGAAACGTGAGTCATTATAAAATATAATAATGATATTATTTAATTGCCTTTATATTAACTAATGGGAAACGAATAACGCAATTAAAAATGTGCATTGAATGAAGGTCCTATAAACCTATTTAATTTTTAATTTATAACTGCACGAGATAAAAATTGCTAATTATATTGTTACTAGCACGTCTTTCACTGACGAAAGTATAATATTATGTATTTATACATGCAAAACAAATATTTAAAATATACTTAGTTTTAATAGTTAGACGTTATATTATAGTTGTCGGGTTTGAATTTTTATGGGTACGCACTATTTAACATAAGAAAAAGCAATTATTTATTGTATAACACTTATTACTGTGCAAGCTACAAAATGGGTTCATAATTTATGAATCTTGGATGAAAAGTCTGGTCTTATTTTTTAATGTCAGACAAAAAGTCAAAAAATAAAAAATATTCTATTCACAAAATTAATTTTAAAAAATTCAAAAAATTTAATTAATTTTCTTATACAATATTAAATTTGATTACTATTCCATGAATAGTACAAAGTAGTAAATAGTAAAAAAAAAAACCCCCCATCGAAGAATCCCAGAAAAAAATCACCAGACTACAATATTACTTAAAACCACATGAACATGATTATTATAATTTATATATTCAACTTTAATTTTAAGTTTTCATAAATTAAAATTGTTTAGGGTTATTTTTTATGAATTTAAAAAATATTTCAACACAGTACTCTCATTAAATATTCAATAATTATTAAATTAAATATATTATGGACGCGCAAAAAAAAACAATTTAAAAAACAAAGTGTATCTACTTATATAATAAATTTGTGAATTAAAAAAAAAATTTAAATCTTATAATTAAAAAAATTTGCGATGACAGTCCTTAGAATCTCCACATTTATATTATACGTGCATATTAAGGAACCTAATACATAACTGATTCTAAATTTGTATCTATTTATACTATTTAACTGGAAATAAAATTACTAGGCTAGGTAGGTGCATGACTTAATAAGGTTTTTACAATAGTACCCCCACTATATCATTTTATCACGTTAACGAATTAAGATGGCAGCGTAAGGGGACGACCTTATACCTATACTAGCTATATTTAAGATATGGACTGTATCCTTACACTGCCATTTTATTTATTTTTTTTGATAATTGTATAGGTTATGTGCAATAACCTAATATATTTAAGCCACAGGTAAGTGATTATAAATATTGTGAGTTGCAGTCAGTCTGCAAAAGTTGGACGGTATAATATATATATAAGGAATATGTTACTTTGATTTTATTCCAATATAATTATTTATAATAATATAATTTTTATTATTTCTATATTAAATTTAGTAATCATATTACAGTCTGTATTACCTAAATATGCCATTTTTCTACTCAAAAATAAAAATTAAAAGAAATCTATTAATTATGTGTTAAAAAATAAATGAACTAATAAAAATTGATGACTATTACAAATATGAACAAAAAATATTGTTTTATAAACCTAATTAATTGACTATTTCAAAATATTTACTGAACATATTTTTTTTTTTTTTTTGCTAGAGTCCATCTGAAATTCGTAATACGTTTTTTATGGTAAGCTCGATGATGTCATCGGGTGCTTTGGTGATATCATTTGTTTCTCACGCATAAATAACTAGAATTATTACCCTAAATTTATAAGACATGTTTACGATCCAATGTCTTTTCGAAGTCCTAACGACGGAAAGGGTTTTGATTTCTTTTCTCAATCAGAATAGTTAAAAATTTAGGATTATTATCTAACCATTTATGTATATATTTTGGTTTGTCATCGTCATCGACAATTAAAATTAGAATCGCCGGTTTGTACCTATTGTAAATCATATGACTTTTTGGAAATATTGATCCACCTAAATCGAAATTCCAGTTTTCGAATTATTAAACTTCGTGTAAGCATACTATAAAAATAAGTTAGATATGACGATTTCGGATTACGCGTGTCTGCGTCACAACATACCGATTTATTATGATAGTGTCCATTGTTATCAATTTTTAGGACGACGAGATGTATCGGCCAGCATCGTCGTCCCGTGTAAGATTGCTACGTAACACCGTACACGACACGCGGGCACACACACACATATTTATACGTGTAATATATATATATATATATATATATATATATATATATATATATATTACATATATACATCACGTTTGCTGGGTGTATAATGTACCTATGTATATACACATAGGTACACACACACATTATATATATATCGGTATACGACCGATGTCACAGTCGCACACCGATCAATCGATTATACCGTTACGTGGCGGGTCTCCGGCATAATATAATATGTGTCCTTCGCGCGAGACCGCATATATATATGTAGGTAGGAAAGAAAATATAAAAAACAACCGCCGCCGACTATAATATAGGTCATTTGTACGCCACCGCCGCCGCCGTCGCCGCCATCACTGCCGCGGCCGCCGTTCCTGTCGCCGTCTCCTCCGCCCGCGGACGATTCCCCCTTTGGAAACCGGTTGCGCGCCCAACTTGTTGCGTCCGGACGGGGGCGGGGGCGGTCGCCGCAGCTTGTGTCCCGTGCTTGTGGACTTCGGTGACACGCGCGCGCAAGCGCAATCGCACGCCGCCGAGGGAATGCGCGCGGAGGGAATAATTGCCGTGCCCGTTATGTAGTCATAGTCATCGCGCGAGACCGGACCCGCGGTCGGGAATTCAGTGGGAGCAGACCACCTCCGCCGCCACGTAATAATGTAATGTGATAACATGAAGCGTCTTGGGAGGGAATGGGGGGGGAGGGTGGCTGTAATTTTACCGTTACCGGGTCACTCGCTTTTCCGCTACACCGCTGACCGTAAAGAGGCATGATGATGATGATGATGATGATGATGATGACGATGATGACGATGATGATGATGATGATGACGACGATGACTGCGCGTGATGACAACGATGAGTCGATGAGTGGCGTGATGGCTACTACTACTACGACGCCGCCGCCGATGACGATGATAATGTAGTTATACGGGAAAGAAAATAATAATAATAAAGTGCATGTGGGCGTGTACCGTTATTCGGTTACGTTAACTCGATATATTATTATTATTATTATTACAGTCGCGGACGCGAGGGAAAGAGAAAGATGAAAGAATTGACGAAGAGAAGAGGAGGAAGAAGAAGAAGAAAGGTTTTTCTATTATCGAATTTTCTACGACGCCACAAGTGCGTTCTTACGAAAAACATTTCTCTCACAAAAGAATGTTGTTTGTTATTATTATTTTTTTTTCTTTCTTTCTTTCTTCGAAAGTATTTTGTGTTTACGTTCCGAGTGTATTGCGAAATTTGTTTTTTCATTACTATTATTATAAACACCGAACGATAACATCAACGTAGTCTATTATTGCGTGTTTTCGTATACCGATATCGTTTAATACTATATATATACAAGTTATATTATACAATAAATTATTATCAATGCACGTGGCACAATTTTGGCTTGTACGTTTTGTTTCTGCTTTGTGAGGTTTTTTGATGTCGTCTCGTATTATTTATAACAATATAATTAATAATCTAACGAAAAAATACACGAGATAATTAGTGAAAATATGACGTGGCACTACAATATTATGATAATACGTACATTAAAAAATAAAACCCAAACACGTATTTGTATTATAATAAAAGTTGCTTTTAGCCGAATAAAATATTGTATGGATACAATTTATAAAAAAAAAAACCGTCAAAATGATATTTATTTTATTCGAAACAATTCTGGACGAAAACAATAGAAAAGCAATAATTATGGAAAGAATATTTTTTTCGAATTTGAATTTGCAAAATTCGCCAAAACGGTAGTCGATTGTTCTGTCTCGACACATTCAGTATTACGCGATAGTCTCGAGGGGAACATCCACAGATAGATTAATAGATAAGAGTGTATAGGTCATCAACGTTAAATAACTTTTCTGAATAATGTTCTGTGTTAGAACCGGTTTATTTTTATAATGATCAACTCAACCTGCGAGTGGTTTTGGATGCAGCCCCGAAAAACAGAGGTCAAGGTCCAAAAAAAAAAAAAGCCATGCTGATGAACATAAAACAAAAGCTATAAACCCTCCATGCCCCACTCTGTTCCGAATAACCGCCTCGGAGCTTAAACATAACTAAGAATAGTATTTTTTTTTTTTTTACTCAACCATCTGCGTGTTAAACTGGATCTTCGATGAGGTAATTCCAAAATATTATATTATAATAAAAACCTTTAGGACGCAATTTCAATAATGGTTGTAATATACTTGTATTATTTTAAATACGTTTACTTGTAAATCATGTAGCTGTATTATTTATTGTAGGTATTACTATTTACCTATAAATGATTGCATACTGTACGACATTATATACATTTCAATAAATCGATATTTTCGTGCAAAACACTGATTAATGATCTTACTGTAATTTAATTATTAATAAATTCAAAGTTTACGTCTTCCAAATAAATTTATTTTACTCACACATTTTTACTTTTTTGTTATAATAATATACGCGACTTATAAATCCCACTAATAATATATTATAGCTACAACGTATTTCCGATGTTGAGTTAATAATAATTAAATTGATGTAGGTATTATTTTAAACTAACTCATTAATTGAATTCAATAATTGTATTAAGTATTCAATATTTCTAAAAGATAATTTAAAGTTATGATTTAATTTCAATATCGCTTTAACTTATAATCTAATGTCTTTTTTATTTTAATTATTCATTTATCAATTTTGAACAAACAAAGTTAACTTTTTAAATAAATCATATAGATCCATTCAAGTGTCTGAACTCATTATTTCAAAATATTTCAACTTTTTTGAAAATATTTTTTACATAATCTGATGTAATTTCAAAATAATATTTCTGAAAAAAAAAATTATATTTTTTACTATTTATTATCGTTATAAATTTTTTAAGTTTTGTGCTTTTTTGAACGACGCCATATATTTTTAATTTTGTATTCCAAGGCAGAATATTATTTGGAATATTTCAACCTATAAAGATCAAATTTTGGACAAGTAGTTCATTAGTTATAAGCATTTAAAATTTTGATGAGCGGAGTTGTAGCCAACATTTTGAGAGATACTCCTTTACCACTCAACTCCGTCCATCAAAACTTTAAATACATATAACTACTCGTCCAAAATTCGATTTTTATAGATTGAAATCCCCCAAATAATATTTTGCTTTGGAATATGAAATTAAAAATAACAATTTTTTCAGAAATGTTGTTTTGAATAACATAAATTTAAGTAAAAAAAAATATTTCCAAAAAAGTTGAAACTTTTCAAAATAATGAATGTAGACACTTAAATGGATCGCCTGGCTTATTAAAAATATATCAATAATTTGATTTCAAATAAATAATAATAAAATAATATTATCATTCTTTAATCAGTAGTTTATTATAATATTATCCATTATTATAACACACAATTTGATCAAATTTTATTAAAAATATTTTAGTTTTATCATAACAATAATAAACAAACATGAATAATTTTGTTGTTATTTGTTTGTTCGTTTTGTTACAACAACTATGTAGTTGAACGCGCGATACACTATTACAGCTTATAATTTATTAAACTATAAGTAATTTACTAATATAGTATCTACTCTATTAAACTTTTTTTGGAACTTTGATGAAGAAACGGTTCGTTTGATATAACAATAATAATAAACATTTGAGATGCTATTTAATAAATATTGTCATTAGTTATACACTAAAAGCTAAATAAAAAAAAAAAAAAAAAAAAAAAATATTGTCATCGTGAAATCTCTTGTGTTTTGGTGCAGTATGGTTTCGTTCCTCTCTTATTATTATAACATCATTTGACTTGGCCAATAAAGATAATTTTTTTTTTTTTTTGACGAAGAAGTACTTCGATATTTTTTTCCACGTCTTTTGTTTAATCATCATAAGATGGCTAAATAAGATGAGTTCATAGCACTAAATGTCAGTGCGTTATTATATTATTATTATGCTGTTGTGTGTGACCCAAAACAACAAAGTACGACGAAATAAATAATACCTCACACTGATTGTATACCCAACGGCCGCCGCCGCCATCATCATCACCATCGGCCGAGACTGGTTTTAAACCGATTCATTCGAAGTGAAGTTTTATTATCAATAGACACACATAATATATTGGTATCTTCATTGTTCGGTTTTAATGAACACTCTCGATGGTGCCACGGGCTTGCAGATAATATTATATTTTGTGAGCGATCTCTTGTTAAGGTGACTCTATTTTTTCTCGATAATATATTATTATTATTATTATTATTATTATTATTATTATCATCAGGTTGTCGGGAAACTATATATATATATATATACACTACCTTTCACCCATCGTCATCACGCGTGATAATAATATGATATAATATATGTATACGAGTTGACGAATTATATCGATCTCTGGTGTTTTTCCTGTATGACTAATATGTTCTATCGAATTCTTAACATAACCGATTGTATAGGTCAGGTTTATATAGATTCAGTTACGGGCAGTATGTAAATCGTTTGTGTTGATGACCAAAATAATACTTACATATCCATAATAGTTCTGATAATAATAGTTAAATATTTATTATATATATATATATAGCCATTCCAATTAAAAAATAACTAATTATAATAAAATGAATACATTACACTTATGATATGTATTGACTAGGCGTCGTTCTGACCTCTGAGCCTCTGACAGCATGATAAAATCATAGATAAAAATTATTATATTATATTACTTTATTATAGTAATATTATTTTTCTTTTAAAAACGTAACTATATGTAGCTATACATATACAGTTTTCAAAAATGATTTATCACCTTGTAATAACACTGCTGTATAATATTATATACCTACATATAGTACCTACATTTTTTTATTTTTTTGTTTTCATTTTGGGGCGTTATTAGATAAAATTAATTAACAAATAACAATCAATCGCGTAATTTAATAATTACGTAATAATTCTTATGTCTATTTTATATAAATATATAAGGTCTACAAACATATAGAAAGGGTGACACATCCTATATAATATTATATACGGTTATCTTTTATATTGTATTAAATATTTTGATAGAGTAGGTAGTCTTGATACTCTTAACAAAAAAAAAAATGTACTATAATGCTTTTAGAAACGATTATTTTTTATCATATAAATTGTTATTATTATTATTATCGTTTATCGACAAAAAAACACAAATTACGTACCTGCATGTTTTATTATGGATATTGAATATCAAATAGTAAAATTAACAATATATTATGTAGTTTTGCTCGAATGTTTACAACTAATACTTATGTTGAGGGTATACTATTAATCATTATCTGATTATCGTTTTAAATTATTATATTTTTATTGTACAACGTTTTCGATTTTTGATTACGATTTCAGTGTGTCAGAACGCCAGAACATAATTATATTATATAGTAGGTAGTACGAGCGCGCGTACAATATCATAATATAATGTTCATTACATATTATTATTTAATTCGAATATTATGTGGGTAATAAAAATAATTTTTCGAATTTTAAACGTGTGAAATGTAATTTTTTACCTCCAGTCGTGATCGGGAGCCGGCAGGAAAGAAAAAAGGCAGTTATCGCACGGAAACATAACGGGTTACGGGCACAACATCCGATTTTCTTCGCGAACTCCGCACAAAAACGCGGAACCAGTTTTTTCTCCACGCCATTCATTCATTATGTATCATACCTATACGCGTGTGTCTGTGTGTGTTTGAGATTGATCGGAATTTCTTATTTTCATAAAACATTTTTACGGTACGGATGGAAAAAAATTATGAAAAAATGAAATAAAAAATTTATTACACGCAATGTGTGTGAGACACGCGTATCTTCTGCAGGTATACATGCCTGACGTGTAGGCCACATAATCAACACACTGATGAATCGTAAATTATTATAATACGATGCTTCCACACACACGGTCAAATGCAGTGTGCTTAGGTATTTTATTATTATTATATTTCATCGTCGTCGTGTGTACTGTGGGTATAACGACTAAGAACGTACACACATACGGATAATAATTAAAAAGTAGTAGGTAACGACCGTGTATATTGCATATTGTATTTAGATATAGTATAGTTGTACACTAATAATACGTTTTGATCGATATATAGTGCGTTTAATGTATAATTATTGTACACCAGTATTATAATAATGTACAAATATTAAAATATACCGAGGCACGCTTTATTTTCCCTTTATTTATTACAGATAATATTATTGCTCGGTGGCAGATTACCCAAATTTTGTCATATTATTCAGATCCTCGCACGATTTTATAAGCGTTTTACCGACCATTTAATCTTGTTTTTTATATTATACCTACGAGGAAATTCAACAGTCGTCTACAATGGTCGTTAAAACGTTAAAGACGCTTGATTTATATGCTTATTTATCAAATATAATATTATGTGACATGTTATCGGGTTTTATCTATGTATGTATACATTGCGCGTATTATTATCAACACAACATTATATATATATGTGTATGCTCATCTTTCTATATAATATATATTTGTGGTACAAATTATATGCACCAATATACATATACGTAAAGAAATATAATGACCATGTGATGTGTATAGCACGATTCGTTTCAAACTAATTTGATTTATAAACAAAGTTCAAGGTGACCGAAAATAAATGAGACGGAAAAAAAAGTCGATGAACATAATAATTAATATAGACACAAGTACATGCACACATATATAATATATCGGATAACCGTATCGTTTTTCCGTCGTCGAAATTCGTGTGGGGACGATTTTATATTTTCATATTAATATTATACTTACTTCGTTAAATAGATTTCGCGTTACCTGGTTGTAACCGGTCGACATTCCGAAAAAAAACTGAACTATAATAATAACAATATGATCATCACGACCTTATAATAGTTATATAAAATATGTTATATCATACATAATAGGTACCTGTATAATATCGTTGCGGTTAGTCTCCACGCGTCGATGCACTAAAACTGCAGTTAACACCATGGAATCGCGTCGGTCTAATGCACCAATAAATTGTTATTAAATATAATATAATAATTGTATACCGACTTTTTATCATAATCACAACGGCCGCGTCGAGTGTAAAAAGTAAAAACGAAACACGCACGCACCTAACCGCACACACGCTAACCCGCGTATTATGCGATATATCTACTGATATATCATTATAATATTATTATAATAGTACGTTCTTATAATGTATTATTATATTATTACATAATATTACGCGTACTATTGTTTGAGATATATGCGCAAGTTAGTGTTGCACCGACCGATTATATAGCCCCTGTAATGGGTGCAACTTTGTGGGGGTGATTATATTATAAAATAGCACCTCCTCCCCCAGTGCCATCTAACTTACCCTGTCCTTAATCGGTTTTATGATTTTAAAGTTGTATTTTGATCCTTTAAAATCTAAAAACCATTTCTAATTTCCGTTCAAAAATATACCGCGACTTAATAATTAAACGATAATATTCTTACATGTGGTTTCAGCGATCTCGACATTTCGAGTCTATAGTGTGCAAGAAGTATGAAGTATGAGTCCTAGTTTGCGTGCAAAGTTAGCGAAAATCCATACACACGAATCAAATCACTAGAGAGTAACATTATACGTACAATATTTAAATTACATTCTGTATTATATTATAACAAGTGTCGTTCGTTTTCAAGTATGTGTTCCAAAATAAATCGTATTCTAGGAAATATATTATACTAATTTTCGTTTAAGTACCTATCCTTAATTGTATGGTAAAGGTGAAAATATTATTGGAACGGACCCGACGCACGGTTTTCTTTAACTAGTGATCTATGGCAAGTTATCAGTATGCTATTCGTCGTCATTCGGCATAAGACTTATTTAAATACTTTATACGCATATAGGTGGAAATCCATTAAGTTTTCAGGGGGTGGCTAATATTTTTAACAGCGGTTTGAATGTGAGGGCTTCGATCCACACTACTAAAAAGTTGTCTGTTTTGCAGGGGCTGAGACACCCTAAGCCTCCCCTTTGATTTCAGCCTATAATATACGTATATTCTAATATATAAAATATATTATATAGTACGCTCTGTACAACAAAGATCGGTGATGGTGCACAACAATGTTATATAATGACGTTCAATCGCAAAGACGAGATGGAGGAGACGACGTCCTTGCAACAGCTGGTGTTTCCGTCTTGTAAGCCTGAGCAGCCCATAAAGTTCCTGACGACGGTGACGATAACGACGACCGCCTTCCGCCTTCCCATTATTATTATTATTATTGTTATAACGCCGCTGCGATGACGAGCCTATGATGTCGCGGGATGGCGAGTGGAGAGGGGTTCTGCTCTCCTTTCCGACGTAGGTATATATTATAATATTTAACAACGCCCGTGTTCCGTAACGACCACGTCAAGGACGGAAAGACCTGTGGAATTTCGTGTCGTCTTGTTAATGGAGTGGGTGATCGATTGACGGGTATGAGCTGTGCGGGTTGCGTGATATACGATATCGGGTACCTACCTATATACGTTTTTATAATTGTATAGGCACTGCGTTCGTGTGTATTATTGTATACGCATACACGACGAGTGCAAGTGGTGGTGGTCCTGGGATGACGCGGCGTCGAGACCGGAAGCATTCGGTTGGCGGCGCCGGCGATACGTCACTGTCGTCGGGCGCGACGGTGAAAGGGTCGCACGCGCGTTTCGTGACGTCACAACGCACGCCGCAGTTGTCGGGCACGCGCTAATACAATTTCGGAATTTTAAAATATTGTGCATACAACACATATCTTATCATATTGTATGGGTATATTATGATATACTTGGTTTATGGTTATGCGAAAGTTCGACTGCGGCGCAAGTACGACGTGATCGGAATCATCGCGACAAAATAAATCTATTTTGTCTGGCGGGATCGAAATGATGAAATAATATTGAAAAAATATTAAATAACGCGCTGTCCACGTGAACTTACGTACGTCATTCGGTCGGAGATCTATCCGAAATTCGTATGTATGAGACGATTATGGTTTGTTACGTTTTTTATCAGCCGCCATGATGTTGGTGACTGCAGATGACATCATTCGTAAAATATTTAACTGCCTTTACAGTTATATCATAATAGGTATGTGATTAACACGTATATAAATATAGGACTGACCGAATTTCTTTTTCGAATATTTTCGAAAGACGTGCTCACAGTTATGATCCAATCATACATCATATACGAGGTGTTGAATCGCGGACATCCTCCCCCCCCCCAAAAAAAAAAAATTACCCCATAATATATTTTTGATGCGGACATTCCCGCCACCATTTTGTTTAAAGTTTACTATTTAATAATATCATATTATTATTTAATATGAGATTATTTTTTGCTTACTGTCTAATATTTCCAAATATTTTCATGAATATAATAAATTATAGATGTATATTTTTGATCAATTGAACTATTCCAAACAATAAATTAATTATAATATTTAAAAAATGGTCTAAATAAAATATAATAGTACTAGTATACTGTAATACTAGTAAAAATGTAATCAAAACCCAATCAATTTCTGGATTGTCAAAAACTAATAATTTAGACTATTAAGATAACATTTTCATACAATCTTTAAACAAATAATAAAATTGAAAGTTTCAGTAATAAATTTAAAAGTTTGATAAGAATTCAGTATTTAAATATTTGGATGTTTATTGAAGCACTCCAGAAATCGAATTCTTATGCAATTATTAAATTGTTAAATATCCAAATTGGTACAGTTTTAACCAAAAAATATAAATATGAACAAAGGCTAAAAAATATGTATTTAGAAATAACAAAAGAACCACAAATTGAAGATTTTTTACAAAATGTTCCTATCATTTTTATGTCGAAATTTTTAGCCATTTTTATCAATTATATTTTATTTAGATAATCCTTTATCTTTTATATATAGGTAATAATCTTATTTTTTTAATATTATTTTAATTGTAATTTTTATTGTTTCGAGTTATTCAATTAATCAAAAATATAAACATCTATAATTTATTATATTTATGGAAATAAAAAAAAAAATAAGTATATTTTATGTTTTATTAAAAAAAAAAAAAATGGGAAGCGAAATGTCCGCACCAAAAATATATCGAGAAGAAAATATCCGGAGGGATAATGCCCATTTACCATTGGTGTTCTTGTTTATTATATAACGAGTGATGGGTTCCATTTTCACCGATTGTAAATGTCGTCAATATCATAGGGCACTGGTCGTATTATATTGCACTATTTTTAACACGATATATATTGATAATAATAATGTTTGTTCTCTCTCCTTGGCCAGAGTAAAGAGTTAGCAGCATAATAATAATAACAATAATAATAATAATAATAATAATATACACCGGGGATCGTGTCTCGCAATCGTATGTGCGACGGTGTGCGCATGGACCGGGAAGACACGTTCGTACGCGGAACGGTTGGCGGGCGGGCGGGGGGGGGAAACCGGTGCAGTGGCGAGGGGCGCGCGCACACTGGAGCGGTGGCCATCGACCGACGCGGGTACGGTGGACGGGGGCCCACTTCGGCGGTGGACGGGACAGCAGCGCGGGGCACGGTCAATAGCCGCGTTCGACCTACTTCCTATACGTACGTATTATTATATACGCGTACATAAAAAATGTACGTGAGCAGGCGAGCTAGCGATCGCGCGCGCGGCTGCCCGCCGTCGTTTCGAACGCTCTCGTGAGACGGATTGCGCGTGGTGTCCGGTGGGACCCGAAAACGTTGCGCGCGGG